>JAULJZ010178842.1:0-12234 GCA_032270985.1 Heliamphora pulchella
GATATCCATGCATAACATTAAAAATAATACACATATATTGCTCATAAAAATTCTCATAAAATAGAAAATTAATTTTAGTAAAATTAAATACTAAAAACATGATTTTCAGTATACCAACCCTAACATCATCCACTCCCACAGTTCCTATGTATTTGAACCTACAATTCTGATACCAATCTGTAACGCCCTAATTTATAAACAATAAAACCCATGTACAATTCTAGAAATTTTTGCAATAAAGGTGACCGTTTTTTTTAACACAACCCCTAAAAATAGTCAATTCATAACCCAAAAGTAAGTTTAAACATACTTAATAAAAACCCCATTCTAAAATAATTTTTCAATAAAAAGCCACCCAGCGAAATCTGCTCGAACGAACTCCTTATCGCTCGAGTGGTGGGGCACCCGAGAGTTACTACCCAGAAACTGTGAGATTTGCTAAGCTTTGGAAAAATAATCACTTTTTCTCCTCCTTTAAACATGATCTTAAATAGGCAAATTTGAGATGCAAAATATACATTTGAGAGTAAAATAACCATCTTTTGATTATGAACCCGAAATCAACTTCAATATCAAATTCATCATTAAAAAGGGTAAAACCTCTAACCCAACAAACAAACGAACATCCTCACATGCATACATAACATGAATATATGACCTTAAGACCTTACAATCCAGGTGTTCTAACCCCAAGTATAATAATCTGAACATCCCAAAGGGAGACAAGAATTGCATCTTTACAATTTCATTTTCCAAAAACATACTATTCAAGAATATGTAATCTTATCAGTTACTCAAAAGGGTCCAGCGACCATCATCTCAGTTGAAAATCTTATTTTCGCTATCATCTGAAATGTTGTTAAACAACTTAAGCCGAAGCTCGTAGGAAAAAGACTAACAATGAACATATGCATGACATATGAAGATGGTTATGCGGGATGCACATATGTTTAATAAAAAACCACATCGTTTGTCCTAAGCCAAATTCCCAACACATAACCAAGTTTTGTACGAAACGATTATTATTCAAAGCTCC
Source organism: Heliamphora pulchella (assembly GCA_032270985.1). Classification (NCBI taxonomy): domain Eukaryota; kingdom Viridiplantae; phylum Streptophyta; class Magnoliopsida; order Ericales; family Sarraceniaceae; genus Heliamphora; species Heliamphora pulchella. Next base: position 1,037 of record JAULJZ010178842.1, read on the forward strand.
ATAGTTTTGGTGAAATTAACCATTTTTCTCGATCATCTTATCATTCTCATCGTTTTATCCATTCATCCAATTAAGGTTTTACCAACCAAATTTATCCATCAGTTCATTAAAGTACCAAGGCTAGATGGTACCAATAAACTCAGGCTTACTTATCACCACCGGTACACGCGAGGTCCGAGAGATAAATACGCATTCTATAGCCCGACACGGGGAGCACACATTTTTGGTTTCTCTAGAAAACAATGATGGGTGGGCCGCCCAAGAGCACGCTTTTATGGGAATTAACCCCAAAGAAAAGGCTTACATTACATTGCGCAAGTTTTCGGTCTTTTACCGAGGAGCAACTCGTACCCAAGCTTAATCATTCACTTTCATCACACGGTACTTTAATCATATAATTGTTTCATTTCATTAACAACCAGCACGAGTCCAACCATCAACCTTATTTATTCCTCTCACCCAACCCATATCCTGATATGCATTTCTCGATTTTACATAAAAAATCCCAAATTTTTGTACTCAGCATTGTCATATGCCACACAACTCATGAAATATAAATACAATAGGTTATGGTAACTCTCAATTTAGCCAATAATCACATCAATTTCAACATATGGGTCCCTTAACTCTAAAATCCCCAATTTTCATAGTTTAAACTCAAATTCAAACCCTAACCCATCATTTTTCAAATCCAACTATATTCAACAACAACGTGGAGATAGAATCATGTTAAATCATCCATAGATCTAAGATTTAACCTTGATTAACACCAAGCCCTAACCTAGGGCTTCAAAAACGTCATTTTCATTCTTTTACGTTCATAATTTCAAAGATACAGCACGTATTATATAGATATTCAAGGATAGTCATATATCCTACCTTTGGGATGCTAGATCCACAAGAAAAGGCCCAAACGATCTTCAACAATACAGTGAGAATAAAGCCTCCAACGTCTAGATTGAGCCCTTAACGGTAAACAACCAGGGTGGATATGAGAGATCCCACCAAGAGAAGCTAGGAAGCACCAAACAACCCCCAAAACCAAAACCCTAGCTCTCACCTTAGCTTTAAAGAGAGAGAGAAATGAAAAGAATGAGAGAAAAAGAGCCCACACATGACTTTAAAAAATCTGCACGCTAACAGTCCGCTTGAGCGGACCTTTCACTTCTCAAGCGGCCATCCTGCCCAAAATCTCTCGGCCACCTATTCACTCGAGCAGTCCACCCTCTGCTCGAGCGATCAAAACTGGATAGAAACCACGATCAAAAGTAAAAACTGAACCATACATAAGTAAACACCTCACAATGACATTCTCATGCATTTCTTCATACTTAACTATCGTTAGCAAACATATACAGGCTCAAGTTTTAATTCTTATGCAACATTTACGCATTTAACTGTTTCCACAGAACCTAATATATCGTTTTCATTAATACAAGAAATTAACAAGGGACCGGGTCCCTACACTGACACTATTGCGATCGCAACCATTAATGTCACATCCACACGTTTTGGATCAAATATGTTTGCGACCGCAACCTCTGTAGGTTACGGTTGCCACCTTTGTTTGTGTTTCAGTAAGTTTAATTTTGTTCCAGTAAACTATCCTTGCTCTTTACATTATTCTGTTGATTACAAGTATGTGATTTGTAGTATAGTTCTAGCATAATTAGAGTCTAGAAACCTTAGGATTATTTTCCTTTGTTTAGTCCCATATCATGCTTACTATGCATCATTGGTGTTATTTGACATGATTAGAGTTTATTAGTTACTTTTAATGATTTTATTCTTTAATTGTCACATTCGGTTTGCTCTATGTATTCTTTAGTTAGAATCTGCATATCTTAGGATCTATGATTTTTTATTATGCTTTGTTTGACATTCTATATACCTATGCTATGTATTTTCATTATTTAATTTTGAATGTTCTCTTTGTCCTCATTTTTTGCATTTACATGCATTTGAGAAATATAATTAAAAATCAATAAAGATTAGTGGGGGCCAACCTCACGGTTGGGTGAACAGAGTACCTAACATCTTTCTCGATTCGTACTTTAGCCACTGAACCCTTGTTTTCCCTGATTAAATATTTTAAAAATCAGTAACACATTTTTATTTTTCTTGATTTTTCTCAAAAATGAAGTGGCAACTCTATTTTTCACAAAAAGGATTTTGAAAATTTTTTAATTTTCAAGGTATTAAAAAGTTTTTAAAATAACTCTTGAATTTCCTGTTGTAATTTTGAACCAAACCATAAATCCCGACACCACAGTATTTTCTAGCGACTCCGCTGGGGACTGGTTTACAAAATCAACTAAGAGGGCTAGACTTGAAAATGTCATTGGTTCTTAATTTGACTTTCTCATTTGCATTCTCGCATGCATTTTGTGTTGTTCTCAGCCCCCTGCTTGGTCGACCCGATACCCCTGTTCGTTTATTGTCTCACGGCTATGTTAGGGAGACGACCAAGCCTTTTAGCCGCACGCTCCTTTTGGTGCGACAAAATAGTTATTGCGTACCGTTAGACCATGTCCTGCACCACACTAGGCATGGGAGGTATATTCTTGACTCTATTTAGAAGGTACTCAGAGTGTTGACTAAACTGGCCTTTTCTGCATATAGTAGCTTATAACCTCCCATTAGGTACGTAACCAGTAGGATTAAATATTTTTGTTTAATTGTATGTTTTGTTTATGTTTGTTTAGGACTTTTGCTTGTTTTTTTTGCTTAGGATAGTTTCTCTCCTGAGGTTCGGCCCGGGTTTACTTCCGATCTTTGTTCATTTTAGAATAGTATCCCTCTCAGGTTCTTACCCAAGTTTTTGTCTTAACCTTGGTCTGTTTTAGGATCTCTATTTTCTTTTTGGCGCTTTGCCCAAGTTTTGGATAAGGCCCTTGTTCTTAGCTTAGGATACCTTTCTCTTTCTTGGTGGCTCTACCCGGGGTGTCAGTTTAGTGCTTTCGGGTTTTGTTTAAGCTTGCTTCCTTTCTCAGACTCCTGTTCGGGTTTTGGCTTAGGGTTTTATTTGGTTTAGATATGTTTTCCTCTTGGAGTACTATCTGGTTTCTCCTGTAGAACCTTTGGTTAAATCTCTATCCCAGTGTTCCTCTGTATAGCGTTAGTATGGTTCTCGAGTTTCTCTTTCAGGGTTTTCAAGTGCTGTGCTTTCCAATTTTTTGTCAGTCTGGGCCTGGCAAGAGCATTTTTTTGTTTTTCTGCTCGCAATCAGTTGTTTCGCTATCTGTTATCGAGGATCTATCCGAGAAGTTTTTGATACTTAATTTTTTCCTCTTGGGGTTCTAGGATTATTCTGGTTTTAGATCATTGAGTCAGAAAAAACTGCTTCTAGTGCATGCCTAAGCCAAATCAGTAACAGGAAGACGCTACAGGGTATCCAAACGAACAATGGAATCATCTAAGATGACAGAGAATGAAGTAAATTTGACAGCCCTAATGAGGGATATTACTAAGGTACAGAGGGCGGTCAAACAGCAGATGTAGGCTCAAAACCAGTGTCAAGTCTAGATTTGGGAAATGCAAGCTTGCTTGCCATCGTTAAACGAGCAACAAGATGATTCAAATGAGAACATAGAGGATTTCTAGGGAGATAATTAGGGACAGGATGGACCACAGGTCGTCGTACCACCTTGGGTTCCTCGTCAGGTCATGGTAGAAGAGGAAAACACAGCTCAATCTAGGGAATTCACACTGGACAAAAAAATTGATAGAATGGAAAGGTGCTGAGGAAGGCAAAAGGAATGGAGGAATATATGCTGAATGTGGGTGGCTTATGCTTATTCCCAGATGCCAAGCTGCCAAAAAAGTTTAAGATGCCAAAAATAGAAAAGTTCAATGGAATCGAAGATCGTCGAATTCATTTGAGAATGTACGTCGATATCCTCTCTCTCATGGGGATCGATGACCAGTTGAAGGCTCAGCTATTCCACCGATCTCTTTCAGGGGCAGCTCAGAAGTGGTTCCTTTCTCTCGATGTTTCTAGGACCAAAATATGGGAATATATTGCAACAACATTCATCAATTAGTATAGGTACAATGTCCAACTGAACGTCACCACCTGAGAACTTGAAACCACCCGACAGGAAGGCCAGGAGTTATTTGTGGATTTCCTGACCCAATAGAGAGGAAAGGCGGCTAAAATAATGAATCGACCGACGAAAAAGGAGCAGGTAAGGATTGTGGTAAAGAATTTGCAATCCCCTCTGAAGCGCTATCTGATCACAAAGTCGATCTCCACTTTTGAGCAGCTATTTGACACCAGAATTCAAATAAAAGACGCAATCCACACGAGAGATATAGAGAAAGCTGAGCCGAGCTAGAAAAAGAGATGACCTTACCCTACCAAGAATCTGAATTAGAATTAACCTACCCCCTCCGCAAATCCTATTTCCCGGTCAAGTGAAGTGAACCTTTTGAACCCTCAATCCGAACCGCCAAACTCTTCATCTTTAGCATCACCCAAAAATAACCAACCACTACAGCAAAGAATACCGAAGAGAGTCTTCACTCCCCATAATATACCTCTGTCTACAGCCCTGAATCGACTTGTCGAGAAGGGATTGATAAAACTTTTGGATCTAATGCCGCTACCAAACCCCCTATCGCCAAGATTCAACGCTTCCCAGTACTGTACATTCTATTAGAGCCATGGACATTTGATCGATAACTACCAACGACATTGTCATGAAGACTAAGATCTCATTGATAACAAGGTCATTCTGCCTCCCTCTGCTGTTTAGAAGCCGAATGTCATAACATATCCACTACCGAATAACGTTAAGCAGGCCAGTGTGAACTGTATTTATCTGGGGCAGTTGGAAGATCCTAGCTGTTATATCTGTCCGACATATTTATGTTGGACGTAAGTGACCAAGATCATTGATTTGAATACGATTTTTTTTAAAAAAAAATCTAGACGGGCAATCACCAAAACATGCTTCAGATTAAAAATATTTTGATGTCGAACGATCAAAATAAAATCCATGCCGCCACAGTTAATTTAGATAAATACCTTTTGGTTATTTCTTTAACTACAAACTTTGATTCTCTAAGTTGAAGCTCCGAATAGGCCTTCTACTGTATTACCGTTGCGATTCTTGAACGTAGTGTGGGTTAGGATCCATCGAGAACAGGTACTGGCAGAACTTGATCAATCTTAGTCTTAAAAGACAACAACAGGATATTTATGAGCTACAATAGAGACTTGTGGAGTAATTATGACATAGACTCCTAGTGTGACTTAGATACCTTTTTAGCTGTTTCTGCAAATATGCAAACCTCTTAGCGATTTCTGCAATTATGAAAACCTTAAAGTAGTTTCTGTAATTTTCATAAAATACTAAATTACAGTTTATGCTACTAAAGAACTGTAACTGCACTTTTAGCCATAATCTCAAGACCAATTGCATTGAGCTCCTGTTATTAAATGTTTAACTCATCTCCCCACGTTAAGATTTTTTATACCCACCAATTAATTTTAATTACAGACAATTTAATTTAATTGGCTTGTTAAAATTTCTTAAGCCCTTCCACTTAACTTATTTGCCGACCGAATAAGTAAATCCACCTATAAGGTTTGGTCCGGTCAAAACTTATAAGCCTCCTTACAGAGGTATTGTCAATCCCGAACATTCAAAAAGTGGATTTCGTTAATAATTAATATTTACCATATAATTAATAATGCTATCCAACTCACCAGGACTATTGACCCATCAAAGGTCGCACCCTCTAATAAATCAAAACAATGAATATTAAATATACGCAAATAATAATTATTTCGAGATTAAGAGTATAAGCACTCATAATAACCTTTGGGTATGAATTAATTTATATAGTCAGTATAAAATTAATTACCCAATGTGGTCCTGTTCAAGACACAAAAAGTGTACTAACACAAAGAGTAGGAATAATAAACGATGCTATTATCTATTTTTCGTAACCAATACAGACCTACTAAAACTCTGTGCTATAGTGGTACCGATGGTTTGTCCAATTCTATATAAATTGTGAACCGTAAACTTATATTCTACAAGAACCTATAAATAGGTCTTCTATACGCAAGCCGAACTCAACATACCAGAATAAATAATGTACAGAATAAAGGACAAACATGCATAACATATGAAGAAATAATATTGCATACATTGCATATTAAGATTCTCATAAAATAAAATAATAATTTTATTAAAAATAAAATTAAATACTAAAACCAACAAAAATCATGAATTTTAGTATACAACCCTAACAATCTCCCACTTATACTTAAAACCATGTTGTCATACATCTGACTCCCAAGCCCTCTACATGATTGTCAAAAGTCTTAGCTAGTAGGTTCTTTGTAAAATAACCTGCAAGGTTGTCCTCTGATGCAATCTTGGTCATAGCAACATCACCTCTCTGTATAATTTTTCATATTAGGTGATACTTACGCTCAATGTGCTTTCCTTTCTTATGGACTCTTGGCTCCTTCGAGTTTGCAATCGCTCCGCTATTGTCACAATAAAGTGTAATAACCGACTGAACTGAATGCACCACATCAAGATCCAACAAGAAGTTCCTGAGCCAAATAACTTCCTTGGCTGCTTCAAAAACTGCCGCGCACTTGGCCTCCATGGTAGAATCAGCAATGCAAGACTGCTTAATACTCCTCCAACTTAGAGCTCCACCTCCCAAGGTAAACACATATCCTGAAGTAGACTAACGGGAATTTTTATCTGACTAGAAGTCCGAGTCTGTGTACCCCAAAGGTACTAGACTATCTGCCTAGTAAATCAACATATAGTCCTTTTTAGGTACTTGATTGTATTCTTTACTGCAGTCTAATTCTTCTACTCTGAGTTAGACTGATATCTGCTAATCATGCCAACGGCAAAGAAGATGTCAGGTCTAGTACAAAGCATAGCATATATTATGCTTCCTACTGCTAAAGTATAAGGAACCGCCTTCATCTTCTCTATCTCAACAGGTGCCTTAGAACACTGATCCTTGGATAGAGTGATTCCATGCCTAAAAGAGATAAACCTTTTCTTGAAATCCTGTATGCTAAAACGAGCAAGAATATCATCGATATACATTACTTGTAATAAGCTCAACATCATTTGTTTTCGATCTCACAAAAACTTGATCCCAAGGATGTGACTGGTTTCTCTCAAGTCCTTCATATTGAACTACCCAGATAACCATATTTTTACCGAAGATAACACCCCTACATCATTTTAGATGAGTAAAATATCATCTACATAAAGTACTAAAAAGACTCCCTCACTTCCGTCACACTTCTTGTACACACATGACTCATCTGGATTTTAATCAAAACCATATGACTTTATGGCTTGATCAAATCGAGTATTTCAAGAACTCAATTTCTACTTAAGTTCATAAATAGATCTCTTAAACTTGCACAACATGTGCTCCTCGCCTTTTACTATGAAATCGTCTGGTTGTACCATATAGATACACTCGTCAAGACTTCTATTAAGAAAAGCTGTCTTGACATCCATTTGCCAAATTTTGTAATCAAAATGGGCCGCAATGAATAACAGAATCTGGATAGACTTAAGCATGGCTACCGGTAAAAATGTATTCTCATAATCGATCCCTTCTTTATGAGTGAACCCTTTTGTAAGAAGCCTAGATTTAAGGTTTTAATCTTCTTGTCTGCTCCTCTCTTCCTCTTGTAGATCCACTTACATTCCATGGGTTTTATCTCTGAATTCATAACATTTTACTAAAGATCTGCATCTTTGTCTTGGAGTGCTTCATTGTAATTATAGAGTTCGGTATCCAGTTCTACCGGGATCTTGTCAAAAGGATCTCTTAAGAACATATACCGATGGGGTTGATAAACAATCCTTCCACTACGATGAAGCACTACCCGCGTCATATACTAGCAGTAATGTGCTATGCAGAATCTAGACCCAGTGCACCATTACCCACATGCTCGTCTGGCATGTTGATGGTAGCACCCTGTTTAAGATCTGCACATACCCGATAATCCTCCCACTACAACGAGGCAATGGGATATCAGTGACTTATGGTTTCTCTTCCATTCTATTGGTATTTTCTCTCATTTCTTCTAGAGCAATTTTACTTTTGGACCTGTGGTCCATAATATAATCTTGTTCCAAGAATCGGGCATTGGTACTAACAATAACCTTTTGATCCTTAGAAATATAAAATAAACCACCCTTCATTCCCTTGGGATACCCAACGAAGAAACAAACTTATGTTCTCAGTTCCAACTTACCCACGTTCCCTTTCAGCACATGTGCTGGACTCCCCCAAATCTGAATATGTCTCTGACTAGGCTTGTGCTAGGACCACAATTCTGTGGGAGTAGAAGGTACTAATTTGGAAGGTATCAAGTTCATAATATAAGCCGTTGTCCCTAATGTGAGTCTCCAAAACGAATCAGGTAATTTTGAATAACTCATCATCGATCTTACCATCTCTATAAGAGTCTTATTCCTTCTTTCTTCTACACCATTATGCTGTGGAGTGCCTAGTGTAGTCAATTGGGATATAATCTCTTCTGACGATAAGTAATCCCTAAACTCTATAAAGAGGTACTCACCACCACGGTCGAATCGTAGTAATTTGATACTTTTACCCAAACGCTTCTCCGTCTTTGCCTTGAATTCTTTGAATTTCTCAGAGTATTCTGACTTATAGTACATCAAGTAAATGTATCTATACCTTGAGAAGTTGTCAATAAAACTAACGAAGTACTCAAAGCCACCTCTAGCCTGGATAGTCATAGGACCATACACATCAGAGTGAACCAGTTTCCACTGTTCTTTAACTCTATAGCTTTTGACCAAAAATGGTCTCTTGATCATCTTATCCTCTAAGCAGTATTTACTGACTGGAAGTGCCTCCACTTCCAATAAACTTAAAGGTCTATCTTTTACCAGTCTATTTATTCTTTTTAGATTAATATGGCCAAAGCGTATGTACCAAAGAAATGTTTGGTTCATAAAAGAAGGATCTTTTCTCTAATATGATAAATTAGATGTGTTATTCAATTCAATCAGTTGTAGTGCTAGAGAGATAAAAGATATAACATACATATCATCCACCAACGTACCAGGACAAATAAAATATTTATTTTTCTTAATAACCACAGAGTCATTAAAATGAACAGAATATTTTTTCTTTATTAAATTAGAAATCAAAATTAAATTCCTTCTAATAGAAGGTACATGAAGACAATCATTTAAAAGTAGAATCCTATATCTACTAAAGCTAAGAGTGACAACTCCTACTGCAACTGCTGCTACCATTGTATTATTGGCCATATGTAGATAAATTTTCTCATCACTGCGCTGCCTGGTTTCATGAAAACCTTGCAAGAAATTACAGACATGATTACTGGCTCCCATATCTACACACTAGGTACCGATAGATAACACCGCTTAACATGTTTCAACCACTAGTGAACAAAAATTACCTTGCTTGTTCTGCTTATTGAGAAAAATTGGGCACTATTGTTTCCAATGTCCAAACTGGTTACAGTGATAGAACATGCCTCTCGGCTTCTTTACACCAGCTTTTGGCCTCTTAGCTGCTTTTGGACCTATATCTCCCAATTTTTGAGCCTTTTTCATCTTCCTGCCTTTTGGCTTATAGGAAGAACCTTTTTCAGCCACATTCATAGTACCTGGCTTCCTAATAACACCCTCGGCTACTTGAAGTTCTTTAAAACGTTCTGCTAATGAAAAGTTGAGCTTATTCATGGAATAATTTAGGCAGAATTACTTAAAGCTATCAGGTAGTGACTGGAGTATGTCATCGACCTGGGTTTCCTCGTTAATCTCATCTCGTAGGTTCTCTAGTTTATTCAGATGACTGATCATCTTCATAACATAATCTCTAACTGGGGTGCCTTTAACCATGCTTGTATTCATCAGAGATTTCATGACCCCCTGCCTAGCACCGTGATTTTGATCTCCAAACATTTTTTTGAGGTTCATAATCATGTCATAGGCACTGGGCATAAACTAATCCTGATGCTGCAATATATAAAAGTCAAAATGTAATAGCGAGCCATCTGATCAGCTTTCTGCCACTTCTAATAAGCCCGAATTTCCTGTTCGATCGCCCCCTCATCAGGTGCTGGTGGACAAATATCAAATACTGCAAACATATAATCTTTGACAGTTAAGACAATATCCAAGTTCCTTTTCCAGTCAACATAATTTGGTCCCGTTAGTTTGTTTTCTTTGAGTATGGTCGCGAGTGGATTGAAAGCCATTTTAAAACTTGAGAATTACATATTTAAAAACTATTAATTATGACGAGAAAAAACTTTAAATTTTATTTTAGATTAGTTCTCTCTACCATTAAAAAAAATTTGCTAGTAGCCTGGTACCATATGAATAGCATGCCTCAATGAGAGGACATCTACTATCCATCGTCTGACCAAACAGGCTAATTCCAATTAATTTTACCATCTAGGCAATAAACCATCTCAAGTAAAATTAAATAGCTGGCATAGTTTCGGTCTAGTAAATAATAGCAGTGACTCAGATAAAGAGGATACTATTATTTACAGATAAGTATTAACCTTTACCTAATCCCGAATCAATCACTTCGCAATGAACTCTTCAGGTAGAGAAGTGATCCACCCTAATAATTATTCAGAATTATTCCTAAAGGAGGTTCGTACCGGCGATATTGCAATTGATTCTATCCAATGGGGAGGAAGGCCTTACTGCTAATAAGCTGAATTAATTACATCATCTACGAACTAGTGATGGAGACTACGAGATTGATCTGTGAATAAATTTCTTCTCCCACTTAGTTTTTAAAAATATTTTGAGGGTTATAAAAACTATTCAATTAAAATAAATTTACTAATTTTAAAAATCACATGATTTGAAAGATTTTGATTTTTTTAAAACTATTTTTTTCGTATTTTAATGTGTAAAAAAATTAAATACACAGTTTTTACTTTGCTTTACAGCTAAGGTATTGAATAAAGACATTCAAGTACGAGTTATTTCACAGTTTTTTTGAAAAATAACAATATATTAAAATTAAACCTTTTCTATTTAATGAATCCAAAAATTCGGGATTAATTTTCACGTTTTATTAATATATCCAATTTATTAAAAAATTATCTTAAACGTGTTATTTTATAAAAAATAAAATATCTACAATTTTTTCATTTAATTAAAAAA
>JAULJZ010178842.1:12334-22840 GCA_032270985.1 Heliamphora pulchella
ATTTATTAAAAAATTATCTTAAACGTGTTATTTTATAAAAAATAAAATATCTACAATTTTTTCATTTAATTAAAAAACTTTTAATTAAAAAAATTTTATTTTATTTTTTTTATAAAATATTAATAAAAAGCAAATTTTTCTAAATTAATTAAATTAAACAAGAAATATAAAATTAATATTTATCATCCATATAGTTTATGTAAATATATAAACAAGATAAATATTGTCCAGTTATATGATCGAGGTGAAACTCAATTGAGTTTCATGTTCCTGTATCCAAATAAGTTTTTAATCTTTCAATCGCTGCAGAAAGCTACTTCTTCTTTCCAGAATCGAACAAGAATTCATCCATTCACAATATTATAGATATACAACACCTCTTGAGTCCTATCTCATCATAAAATAGCCTCGGGAGACCTCGAACCAAGCAACCACCGCCGGCAACAACTAACGCCGCCGGCGCCGCACCACTGCCGCTGTTTCTAGTAGCTTTTGTCGCCACTTCAGAACTCCGTTTTCATTTTTATTTTTTCTAAAAAATAGCTTACAAAAAATACTATTTTTTTTAAAAAAAAAGAACGAAAAATGCCTCAAAAATTGCTTTCGATGTGCCACGAAGGGGTTGCGCCGTCTCACCACCGCAACACCAGCCACTACCCCTGCTTTTGCCATTGTTCGGAGACTGTTTCAGCTCCCGTTTCTTGTTGTTTTTAACACTAATATACCACCACATATTTTCCTGGAGAAAGCTTCGAAAACATTCCTCAAAAAGCTCAAAAACGGCCCCCGAAATAGCCCCGGATAGCCATTGTCGCCTCCGCCTGTTGCCGTTGTTTTCGTGCCGCTTGTGCTACACTTTTCCCCACTATTTTTTACTGTTGTTTCAGCCTATTTTACTGTTGTATTATGCCCAAACATTTGCTCAAAAACTAGTCCCAAAATCATCTCAAACAATCACCAAAATCGGTCCTGAATTGCCACAGCCGAAGCCACTGGTGGTGGCTATTTTTGCTGGTTTTTCCCAGCTATTTTGGGACGTATTTTACTACTATTTTTAATGCATAAATCCTGCAGAAACTTACGAAAAAAAATGTTACAAAATCGTGGAACAACCACCGCAATTCGTGGCCCGAAATATCCCGAAACCACTACTAGAACCACTGGTTATGCCGCTACCCGTTCTTCGTATTCTTAGACATTCAAACTTATTCTTAAATATTTTAAATAATATTTAAAAATAAAATAAAATTTTTTACATTGAAAATTTATGTCCTGGAGGCTCACAATCATTTTAAAAAGTTTAAAACTATCACACTCAAACCTCGTGATTAAAAATTAAATTATAATCATTATCCACACATTCAATCAAACATGAATATAGTGACGATCATAAAACCAGAATTAAAACGCTTGCAAAACAAAGTTACCACTGTTTTAAATCTACCCAGCCCCTCGATTAACCGTAAACATAATAAAAAAGGCTCTAATACCAATTGTTGGAGGTAAATTTCCAAAATCAGTACTTTGAATACGATTTTTTCAACAAAAAAATTCAGACAAGCAATCACCGAAACAGGCTCCAGATTAAAATTTTTTTGATATCGAACGATCAAAATCAAATCTGTACCACCACAGTTAATTTAGATGAATACCTTTCGATTATTTCTTCAACTACGAACTTTGATTCTCTGAGTTGAAGCTCCGAGCAGACATTCTACAGTATTCTCGATGCGATTTTCGAACGTAGTGTGGGCTGCAATCCTTCGAGAATTGGTACCGACGAAACCTGATCAATCTTATTCTTGAAAGATAACAACATAAATTGGTTCAGCTTACACATATTTATAGGCTACAGTAGGGACCTGTGAAGTAATTATGTCATAAACTCCTAGTGTGACTCAGTTACCTTTTCAACGATTTTTGCGATTTTTGTAATTTTTATAAAATACCAAATTACAATTCATGCCACTAAAAAACTGTAACTGTACTTCTAGCCAAAATCTCATGACCAATTACATTAAGCTCTTGTTATTAAATGCTTAACACATCTCTCCACGTTAAGATTCTTGATACCCACCATTTAAGTTTAATTACTGACAATTTAATTAAATCGGCTTCTTAAAATTTCTTAAACCCTTCCACTTAACTTATTAGCTGGTCGGATAATTAAATCCACCTATAGGGTTTAGCCCAATCAAAAGTTATAAGCTTCCTTAAAAGGGTATCGTCAATTCCGAATAATCGGGATATGGATTCTGTCAGTAATTAATATTCATTATATAATTAATATCGCTATCTAACTTGCCGACACTATTGACCCATAAAAGGTTGCACCTTTAATGAATCAAAACAACGAATATTAAATATATGTAAATAATAAATATTTGGGAATTAAGAGTATAAGCACTCATAATAACCTTGGGGTGTAAATTAATTTATATAGCTAGTATAAAATTAATTACCCCAGTGTTGTCTTGTTCAATACACACAAAGTGTAATAGCACAGATAGTCGGAACAATAGACGACGTTATTATCTATTGTCCGTAACCAAGACAAGCCTACTAAAACTCTGTGCTATAGTCGTATCGATGGTTTGTCCAATTTCATCTAAACTGTGAACTGTTAACTTATATTCTACAAGAACTTATAATTTGGTCTTCTGTGTGCAAGTCGAACTCTATACACCACATTAAATACTGTACAGAATAAAGGACAAACATGCATAACATTTAAAGAAATGATATTGTATACATTGCTAATTAAAATTCTCATAAAATAAAAAAATAATTTCATTAAAATTAAAATTAAATACTAAAACTAATAAAATTCATGTTTTTTAGTATACAACCCTGACAATTTGTCGCGCCTGTATGTTCCCATTGCTGAGGAATAGTTGTCTTGTTCGCTGATTATGACTGAAAATGGTTAAGACGTGGAAGAATGGAATGGCGCAGCCTGGGATGGATATAAAATAGTGGTTCAGGTAGACAACCAAGAGGAATGCAATACGATGATGACTGGACATTGGACTACCTAGTGTAGCCATATAAATTCGATCACGTTCTACATGGTGTTACTCTTCCACAACTTTTTGAAGAGAAAGTCTATGTTGACGAAATACAGTCCTACTGGTTAGTTCGAACAGTGTTGAAATCAGACGGGGATGAGTGGACTGTGTTCTGGGCTGCCCGAGAATAAGTGTGATACATAGGAGAAGACATTTCGAGGTTAGATGACGTCGATAATACATGGGCAATTGAGGACGATGAAGAAAGGAAAGAAAGATCAAAGTACACGAATCTGGATGATTTGTGGGAATTTAAGAGTTCTCTATACATCGCCGAGGTTAAGCAAACTGAAAATGCCATGCCGAGTTTATAGCATCTCGAGGAAGGTGTTCAGCACTTGACCAGGAATAGACGCCACTTTAAGCCAGCTTAGCTAGAGAAAGGGAAAGCAACCAGGAAAGGAAAAGAGAAGAAGCATGAAGAAGAAAACGATACTGTGCTCAGGTAATTGAAAAAGACCCAAGCCAACATCAATATCTTCGGTCTGTTGATGGCCTCGCTCAAACCCCGACAGGCTATGTTAAAGGTGCTAATGAAAGAAAACATCTCGATAGGTGCAACCCCAGAATTGCTTATTGGGCTCATTCTGGTAGGTGTAGAGCCCAAGGTAATTTCCTTTTCTAATAAGAATTTTCCACTTGAAGGAATAAATCACAACAAACCCTTACATATCACCATTAAGTGCTTGGAAAAATGGGTCCCAATCACCCTCATTGATAATGGATCTGTACTGAACATCTGCCCACTTCGAATAGCAGTTTGTTTGGGAATGAAGCCAGATCACTTCACGCCTAATAATCAAGGGGTCAGGGCTTATGATAATATAAGGTGAGATGTACTCAGGTTGGTATCGTTTGCTGTATCGATTGAGTCGTTAGAAACTTTTATAGATTTCAGTGTTGGATGTTCTAGCATCTTTTAATCTGCTATTAGGAAGACCGTGGCTTCATGATCTAAACATTCAAGCAGTACCTTCAACCCTCCACTAAAAATAGAAACTAATGAAAATTGAGGTGATGCTAACTATTCATGGAGAGGACAACATCCAACCCCTGAGGGAGGATGACTCTACTCTTTTGAAAGTTCAACATAGAGAGGGGGAAGTTTTTCTGAGCAGTTTCCAATTTGATGAGGCTCATACGGTGTAGATGCTCTTAAAGGATGAGGAAAGCTATATCAACCTCTATGCTATCATGATGAGGAGGAGTATATCTTATTTTCCAGCGATGGGGTTAGGACATCAATAGAATGGGCACTGAAGATCAAAGAAGAAGTCACCAAGCAAATCAACGCTGGTTTCCTTATGGTAACTGAGTATCCGAAGTGGGTGGCTAACATTGTTCCATTTTTTAAGAAGGATGGACCTATCAGAGTCTGCATGAATTTTTGGGATCTCAATAAAGCTAGCACAAAGGACAATTTCCTACTACCACATATAGATGTTTTGGTAAACAATACAACAGGGGACGCCCTCTTGTCATTCATAGACGGTTTCTCTGGGTACAATCAGATCCTCATGAACCCCAAAGACAGAGAGAAGACGACATTCACTACACCGTAGGGCACCTACTATTATCGTGTGATGCCATTTGGTCTGAAAAATGCAGAGGCAACCTATCAAAGGGCTGCCACTACTTTGTTACACGATAGATACATAAGAAAGTTGAGGTGTATGTAGATGATATGATAGTGAAGTCCAAGGATTGGGACAGCCATATTATAGCACTGTAGAAGTTCTTTAAAAGGATCAGAAAGTATAAGATGCAGCTCAACCCACAAAAGTGCGACTTCAAGGTCATAGCAAGCAAGATGCTCAGATTTATTATTACTCAACGGGGTATCGAAGTCAACCCGTCAAAAATCAAAGAGATCATGAAAATGTCTCCTCCAAAGACCGAGCGAGAAGTCAGGAGCTTCCTGGCCAAGATACATTTCATTAGCCGATTCATAGCCAAGGTGACAACCGCCTGTGAACCGTTGTTCCGCTTGCTAAAGAAAGCGGTCAAGTTTGAATGGGATAAAAAATGCTTAAATGCCTTTGAAGCTGTGTGTCAATACTTGCAAAACCCACCTGTTCTGGCTCCTCTTGAACCCGATAGGCCACTAATCCTCTACTTGTCAGTGACTGACTCGGCTATGGGATGCATGCTGGCACAAGAAGGAAAAACTGGAATTAAGAAAGCAGTTTACTACTTGAGTAAGAAGATAACTGGGTCTGAGATACAATATACGCCATTGAAAAAGACATATTATGCTTTGGTTTAGGCCTTCTAAAAACTATGGCATTACATGTTGTCTTTTATAGTGAATATAATTTTTCGGATGGATTCGATAAAGTACTTATTTGAGAATCAGCACTAACAGAAAGGCTGGCTCAGTGGTTATTATTACTGTTAGAGTTTGATCTCAGGTAAGTCACCAGAAAGTCAGTAAGGGGTAGAGTCATGGCAGAGTTTTTTGCAGATCAACCAATTTAGGGAGATGAAGATGTCAAGTTCCAATTTCCCGATGAGCAGCATATAGAAGTCAAGGATGACAAATCGAATCTATATTTTGATGGTGCATCTAATCATTATGGCTATGGAATAGGTGTTCTCCTTGTTACTCCTGACGAGTTGCATATTCTCCTGTCTTTAAAACTTAACTTTGAAGTTACCAATAGCCAAGCTGAGTATGATGCATCCTTAGCCGGGTTAGAGGCATCCCTAGAACTAGGGGCAAAGAAACTGAAAGTTATTGGAGATTCGGCATTGGTGGTTTCACAGGCAAGAGGAGAATGGAAGGTCAAGGAGGTAACACTGATTCTCTACCATCAAGAGCTTGAAAAGTTGATAACATGTTTCGAATCTGTGGTTTTTACTCATGTTCCGAGACTGCAAAACAAGTTTGTCGACGCACTAACTACTCTGGCATCAATGATTGGCATGCCATCTGGGGTCAAGATGAGGCCATTGATAATTGAGCAGAAGAGAAAACTGACATACGAGATGACGGTAGTAATTTAAGAAAGAACAAATAAACTCCCTTGGTACTTTAATATTCAGAATTTCATGGAGAAGGGAGATAACCCCAAGTTTGCTAGCAAAAAGGATAAAAGAGCAATAAGGAGATTATTTGCATACTTTGTCATTTGCAGGGTAAAGTTGTACAAACAAGAGCATTCTGGAGTTAACAAGCTATGTGTCAACAGTGAAGAAGGCCGAGAATTGATGAAAGAGATACACGCTGGAATCTGTGGGCCTCACATGAATGGGAATATGTTAGGCAAGAAGATCCTACGACAAGGGTATTTTTGGATAGCAATGGAGATGAATTGCATACAGTTTGTGCGAAGGTGCCATAAGTGTCAAATCCATACAAACCTTATGCATGTTCCCCCATCCCAGCTATATAGCCTTACGTCACCATGGCCGTTTTCAGTATAAGACATTGATGTGATTGGCAGACTAACACTAAAGGCTTCAAATGGTCATGATTTCATTTTGGTGTGTTAGCTAAAGGACTTTTTATATTAATTTTGATGATTTTTATAATTTTATTTTCTAAAAATAAATGAGTTTAAAAAGGATAATATTTATGTTTTTCAAAAAGAAAGTGTTGACACATATTGAACAAATGAGTTAACACATTTAGCCAAAAGAAATGACTTATCTCTCAAAATGATTAAAACACTTAAGTATTCATGAGAATATTTTGTGTTGAACCCAATTGATAATTGGGTCAAAACTTTAAGGCAAAGTATACTTAAAAATATCAAGTGTGTCAACCGTTTGAACAAATGGTTTGAGACTCTAACCATTTGATAAAGATGCTTTCAGGTATAAAAAAGTTTGTATCAACACAAATAAATTGTGTCATCACAAAAGAGCCAAAGCTCTCTGGACTCAAAATGAGTCGACACAAATTGATTTTGTTTTGACACAAAAGTAGTTCCTCACCTTTGGTATCTGAAACTTTGAGTCAACACAAATGCCAAATGAGTCGACACAAAAGAACTGAGGTCTCCTGCAGAATTTTAGGTGTCCACACAAAATTCCCGAGCCCACATGAAGAAATTTGGTGTTGACACAAATGTCCACATGAGTCGACACAAATATATCGAGGTTTCCTATAGAATTTTAGTGTCGACACCAAGAAGATTTGGGTCGACACAAATGGTCCTATCCTGGATGCTGATGTTTAAATGAGTCGACACAATATCTATTTGTGTTGACACCGTGGTGTTGGTGAGGAAGATTATAGCAATTGTGTCGACACATCAGAAGAATTGTGTCGACCCAATCACTTGAAGATCTTTACCCTAGGCATTTTGTGTCAACCCAAAAGCCTTTGTGTCGACACCTGCGACGCATATTCAAATTCACGGCAGACTTCAACGGTTAGATTTTTTACATTTAATGCCCTCACATACCTCTAACGGTCATGAATGCTCAAGAGCTTCTATAAGGAGTTACTTATCAGCATTTAATCTCACTAGAGACTTACAATTACTATTCTATTATTTGATTTAAACTAAAAATGTTCAAGCTCTTATTTAATGCTAAACTCCAGCTCTTGTTCCTCATCTCTCTTTACATCTTCATTTATTGTCAATCAATTTCTGTAAAGAGAGTGAGTGTTTCTCATTTAATTACTTCATTTATTGTATTCAAGGGTGTGTCACCCTTTATCCTTTGAGTGAGTGAGTAAATCTTACCAAAAAAGAGTTCAAGAGTGATTAGAAGAAAATAGGAGATTGTTTTCATAGGATCTTCTTGAAGCTATTATAGGCTTTTGAATGTGCCCGTAAACATTCATTTGCTCAAGTAAAGTCTTGAGGTTGTAAGGCTTTGAATGCGCCTGTGAAGCATTCTACATAATGGAAATTCTCAAGGGAAAATTTAAGGAGTGGACATAGGCTTGAAAGAAGTTGAGCCACAATAAATTTTTGGTGTTCGATTCATTCTCTCTATACCTAACCTCTTTAATATTTGCATTGCTTTAATTTTTGCTTATTTTGGTATATTTGTTTGCTATATTAAAAGTTTTTGAAAATGTTTTAAAATTTGTTATTAATTTTTTTTAAGACCTAAATCCCTCCCCGCCTTTTAGGTTTTCCTAGAACTAACAATTGGTATCAGAGCTTGGGCAATTTTTTTTTACTTAACCGTCTAAGAGTTTATATGGCAACTATTAGCATCGAACATATCCAATCTGAAGATTAGTCGACCAATTGACCTCTCTTGTTTAATGGAACAAATTACAATTATTGGAAAGCTATAATGATAATTTACATTCAAGCCGTAGACTACGACCTTTGGCTAGTTATCATTAATGGACCCAAAAGACCCACTAAAACCGTTGAAGGGGCTTCCGTCCGTAAACCAGAAGCTGAATGAACTGAAAATTTCATTAAAGAGATTTAAAAAAATGCTAAGGCTATGAATCTCCTATATTGTTTAGTTAATCCAAAGGAGTTCAATAGGATCTCTACATGTGACACCGTAAAAGAAATATGGAATATACTTAAAGTTACCCATGAAGGTACTAACCAAGTGAAAGAGTCCAAAATAAGCCTGCTTGTGCATAACTATGAGTTATTTAAAATGAAGTATGATGAAATCATATCTAATATGTTTACTCGCTTCATTAACATTATTAATGGACTAAAATCTCTTGGCAAGATTTATAAAAATACAAAAAATGGTGATAAAAATTCTTAAGTGCATGCCTAAGAGTTGGGAAGCTAAGGTCATAGCTATCCAAGAAGCTAAAGAGCTCAACACTGTTAGCTTGGAAGAACTTCTTGGATCTCTCATGACTCGTGAGATGAATATAAAGATGGACGATGAGGATGACAACAAAAAGAAGAAGGGCATTACCTTCAAATCCTCAACTCATGACTAAGAGTCCAACAGAGATTCCACAAGTGATGAGAACAAAGACATGGCCCTCATCACAAAGAATTTCAAACAGTTTCTTAGAAATAAGAAACAAGGAGGAAGAAAGTTCTTCAAGAAGGAAGGACACCGAGGTGAGCTTACCAAATTCAAAGGTGACTTTAGCAAATTCAAAAACGACTACAAGAAAGAAGAAATCATTTGCTACGAGTGCAAGAAGCCCGAATATGTCAAAGCTGAATGTCCTTTACTCAAGATGCAATTCAAGAAGGGCTTCAAGAAGGCTATGATAGCCGCATAGAGCGAAAGTGATGACAGCAACTTCGAAGATGAAAAAGAAGAGAACGAGGTTGCAAATCTATGCCTCATGGCTAGAGAAGATGATGAGGTAATCCATGATTCTTTCTCCTTAGATGAGCTACAATATACATTTGAAGCTTTGCATGATGAATAGAGAAAATGGGTGCTAAGAACTCTATTTTAAAGAAGTTGGTTCTTTCCTCCTCAAGTGAAATTGAAACTTTAAAAAGTAAAAAACTTGCTTTATCAAAACTAGTTTCTGTTTTGAAAGATGAAAACAAGGTTTTGATTGAAAAGGTTGAGAAACTTACCAAAGCTGTTTATAAATTCACTCAAGGAAATAACAACTTAGATAAACTTCTTGGCATGCAAAAATGTGTTTTTGACAGAGCCGAAATTGGGTATAAACCAAAAAAGAAACAAAAGTTCTTAAACAATATTTTTGTCAAAGTATCTTCAAATCATAAAAATGCTACCTCTTTTCATTGCTATGAACAAGGACACACTATTACACATTATCTACATAGAAAACTTTCAAATATTTCTGTCAAAAAGGTTTGGGTTCTTAAAAGAACACATCCTCAAGGAACTAATACCAAAAGACCCAAGAAAATTTTGGTACCCAAAATCAAAACTTAATTCTCCTTGCAGGTGTGTCTCAAATCCTCATTCAAGAAGAAAATGTGGTATCTCTATTGTTAGGAATGTCTACTGAAAAGCTTTGCTTTTTAGATTTTTTATTCTTGATCCCTGGCATATTAATGAGAAACATTTGAAATATTTTTACATTCGTGGTTTCATATTTATATTTGTGATGATAGAATGCATAGTCCGTATATTCTGTCTAGTATTTGACTCGGTGCATACTGCACGGAAGATCGGATCATAGGTTCTAATAGATTATACAGGTAGGCTCGCAATCGCAATGGACCCGAACATTCTGTTGGTCCGATTGTAGCACATCGTTATAGTAACTGGTCTTGGCTAGGTCAAACAGGTCGAATTCAGGTTTTGGGAATTCGTTGTTCGAGCTCGATATGTTAGTACACTTGGAGTGTATTGATCGGGATCAATGGGATGATCAATTCTATACTGACTATATGAATTGATCAACATCCCGTATTATCATGTATTGCACGAACTCTTAATCTCGAAGTGATTGATTGATTGTGTTTAGATAGTGTACAGTACTTTGAGTCATCAATAGTTGAGATTTCCTCCATGAGATCAACAATACCGATGAGTTGGGTACTGGCGT
>JAULJZ010178861.1:0-20218 GCA_032270985.1 Heliamphora pulchella
CGGTAAAAACACACACGATTACACGTAGCACCCTTATAAGACATGAGAGTCTAGGATCCTACCTCGGTGAATTAAAAACTCGACGTCTCGATCCACATGCAAAATCGAGTTTCACCAAAATAAAATTCTGTTCGGATGAACGTGTAGCCCACCGTGCTAATAGCAAGGACCCGCTGTTTGATCGTTGAAAATTGAGCCCCGGACCCCCGAGAAGTTAGAGAGAAGGCAGAGAGAAAAATGTGAAAACTTAGTTGAGAAGTTTTGAAGTATTAATTTGGATCAACCCAAAACAATATCCTTGAACTGGTTTCATTGAATGTGAGTAAAGGACTTTATTTGAAGTATTAATTTTGTGTTTGGAGAATTGTTTTATATCATTCTTTGATTATTTGGGGAAGGATATTGAAATGAAAAATTGGATCATTAATTTAATGGGAAGATAGGTATTGTATTTCTTAAATATAAGAAGGGAAGAAACTTAATACCTATAATATGGTTCAAATGAGAAGACCGTCTTATTGTTTGTGTCTCGTGTTGTGTCATGCGTAAGGGATAGGGGCTTGGAAAACAAAGATCAACTATATTTGCTGTAAGGACCCGGTATCTGTTTATTTTGTGCTTTCATGATTTCGGTTAAGTGAGGAGACAGAATTAAGTTTGGGCGTGAGTACTATAAGATTTTGCTCATTAACGGTTGAATTAATAATATGTGAAAGAGAAATCAAGATATATGGTGATGAATGATATTGATATGGCTATGTTAATGAAAAGAGTCAAATAATAAAATGTTAGCAAAGTTGGAAGTTTGAGATGAGTTTTTGAAAAATTCGCAGGATTCAGCTTCAGAAGTCATTGCTCGAGCAGTGGGGGTCCGCTCGAGCGGACTATCGAAAAATGTTTAGAAGATTCTTGAACCTTCGTTTTCCAACCCACGTGAGAGACTCCCCTCCTCATTTTATGTTTCGGCACATCTTCTCCCCTTCTCTTCCCCTTCCTCTCCTAGTGAGAGAAACCCAAACTTCATATGAAAACCCTAATCCTCCCCCATGAAAATTGAAGATTTGAAGCTAGATCGGGAGCAAGCAAAGGTAGAGATCAATCTTTGGAGTAAGGAAGTGAGAGATAGAGCATTAAGGGGCCAAGATTTCTCAACATCCAAACCCTAAGAGGGAGAAATTGAAGTAATTTCAAGCTTTTGAGCAAATCCAAGGTAGGATTTGGATTATCCCATATGACTTACATTGATTTGGATTGATATTTTGTTTATATGAGTAAAACATAGTAGGTTTCATGCTTGATTGACAAATTCATGCACTTATGTGTGGGTTGAGTTGGGTTTGATGAAAATGGGAGTTTTGAGAAAAGATTAACCATGATTTGTTCAGATTTGTTGTATAAAAAGGGTTTATGAAACTTGAATCCAAGTTTTTGGGATGGAAATTGAGATTTGAAACGTGTTGATCAATGTTTAAGGATATTGAGGTTTGAAACTCAAAATAGGGGAAATTCTTGAATTTTCTCGAGCACCAGCGCGCTCGAACGGAGCTTTGTCTGCTCGAGCGGTCGCATGACAGAAAGCAGATCCTTAGTCTCCTCGTGGTGGGCTACATGTTCATCCGGACGGAATTTTATTCCGGCGAAGTTTGTTTTTGCACGTGGATCGAGGCGTCGAGTTTTTAACTCAACGAGGTAGGATTCTAGACTCTCATGTTTTATAAGGGTGCTCCGTGAAATCTGGTGTGTTTTTTCCTTACGAAATTGCATAAAAAGTTGGTTTATGTTTTGATAAATCGGTTTATAAGTTGGGTTTTTTGGTTTAACGTCGTTTTGGGTGTTTTTGGTTGGATGGAATCGACTTTCAAGTGTTTTTCTCGGGGTTTTGTGGAAGTTTTGGGCTTGTGTATGTCCATGGGTTGTTAAAGGGGTGTTTGCATGGTTTAATTTGAGGCTGAGAAGCTTTTTCGTAACTTAGATTTGTTTTCCACCATCGCCTGTAGCTTATTCTGAAATTTGAAAAATTTGGGTTTTTGTGTCGACACATATTTTGTTTGTGTCGACACATTTCTCCTTCTGCGGTGTTGAGCATGCTGTGGCTGAACTCTTGGTTGTTTTCTGTCGACACTATTTTCTGTTTGTGTCGACACATTTTTCCTTCTGTTGGAGTTGTGCATTCTGTTGCTGTTTGTGTTGGCACCTCCTCTGTTTGTGTCGACACATCCGCTATTTGTGCTGACACATTTTCTGTTTGTGTCGACACCTTCGCTAGTCGTGGAACCCTTATCTTTTGGTCATATCTATCTCATTCGGACTCGAAATTAGGTCATTTTTTGGTTCAAATTGAAGCCCCGGAAGTCTTTTTTTCGATGAAACCTATCCCTCATCAAAATTCTTTTTGTAAAAAAAGTTATGGCTAAAAGTGTGATGGTATGTCAAGATTTCTAAACCGTTTCTCACCTGTTTTCGGCCGAATGTTTGGGAACCTTGGTTGGCCGTGTTGGGCGTGTGCGAGTTTGTGTTGGCCGCATTGGGAGTGTGTTGGCCCTAGGTCATTGTTTGATGTGAGATAGTTAGGTTTTGGTTTTCGATTGGCGTCATATGGTATTCAATAGATTGATTTATGTGAATTAGTCGATTCAAATACATGTGGATTCTTTTTGGGGTTTAGTTGGTTGTGTGATGGCTTTGGAAGTCGTGTCATGGCTCTGGGTGTTTGTGTGGGTGTCAGTTTGTGAGAATCGGGGTTTTATGAGTTTAGAGTTGGCCTTGGGGTTAGGTGTGGTTTTGCAGGTTGCTGGTCGTCCTTGTGAGAGGATGTCGGTTAGTTTTGGCAGGTGGCGTCGTGATGTATTGTTATACATGACTATGTGCATTTGTAACTATTTATTTATGTACGGAATATGTAAGTGAATTACATACGATGATATCGTTATGTGTAACGTGATTTATACTTTAAAACCTAGAGTTTTGTAGGCATGTGACGTAGTTTGTGGAACGTCGTATTGATACATAGTTATATGCTTTAAATCCTGGTTTAGGTTTGCATATGTCTATGAAATGGATTAGATGAATCTGTGATCCAGTAGATGTAAATCTTGGTTGATGATGCACATGTGCGTGTGTGGGTGTATGAGGTAGGCTGCAAAAGTCAGTGTACGAGGTAGGCTGCAAAAGTCGGCATGTGTGCGATTGGGGCTGCGGTAGTCCTTCGGTTAAAGTTCGAGAAGATGCATTAGTTGGGGATGTGGTCCTTTGGTGAAATTTCGAGAAGATTCATGGATTGCATGTACTACACATTGGGACGGATAGACCAATTTTCTTAAAAATGGTGTTAATGGCCTACGGGAGTCGAAATACAAGAATCGTTTTCAGGGCTCCTGTGAGTGAGTCAAAACATGGTTTTTTTCCTCGCTTTTTCGTTGCTTGTGAAAACTATTTTCTGGCTCTGGTGAGTCGTGACCTAAAACTGTTTTTAAATTATTTTATCGGCTTGAAAGAGAGTCAAAAATTTCCCTCCATTTTCTTAGCATCTTTAGTTTATACTGCCTGTGTTGTTTAGAATCTGCTGAGCTTTGGCTCACGGTGTGTGATAAAATATTTTCAGGTACCGATCACGCGCACTGATTTGGGGTGCTGGTTGGGAGCCAAAGAGTTATAGTTTCCTTTTTGTCTTTTGTTACATGTGTAACATGTTTTTCGGGCATTGGAGCCATGTAATGTTGTTGTTTGGCGTTTATATATAATGCATGTATGGTTTTATTTAAGAGTGTATTCTCGGGTTGGGTTGTTGTTTGGTTGCTTCTGGGTGTTTCACGTAGCCCAGAGTTTGGGGAGTGACAACTTGGTATCAGAGCTCTGGATTCGAATACCTATGAGCTGTGGGAAGAGGGTGTATCCCATGTGAGGTTGATTGCGTGTGCTTGGTTGCATATGTTTAGATGCTTTGATAACATGATGTGTCAGCATGTCAGATATGTGAACGATGTGTTATGTGAGCATGGGGGTTGAACTGTGGGATTGATAGTCTTGCCTTTTGGCGTTTGGACTAACAAACTTGAGTGCCAAGTTAGAAACGCGTTTAGCTGACGTGATTTCTAGTAGGGAATCTGAGTAGGTTATCCAGATTGACGCGTCATTCTTGTTGATTTTCCTCGGTATGTGGGGTCTGTTTAACATGAACCTACGTGGCTATGTGTTAAGATGCTATATGTTTAGCGTTTATGTTCATGTTGTGTGCTGCATCTTATATGATGTCTTCTTTTATATAGACGTGACGTCTTCGAGGAGAGAGTGAGGCCGTGGTCAAGGCCGTGGCCGTGGTGTTGGCCAAGGGGATATTCTTATTCTTGATGCTGGGGTTGCAAGCGCTCCCCAATGACCGTGTGAGGCCATCGAGATGCTGCGTGCGCTAGTGGGTGCCTTCGGGCAGCTAGTAGAGACTGTTAGGGGAGAGCGTGGAATCCAGCAGGATGGTGGAGGTGCTCAGTTTGAGCGGTGTGGGGAAAAACGCCAGAGGCTGACTAGTTCGAGTTCATGTCCTGGGGAATTGCATCAGCAGCAGTTTCCTGTATCAGTGCCAGTGGTGGCTTCGTCTGGGAGGCCAGAGTGGAGGGAGTTGATTTGCTTTCGATGCAGGCTGTCTGGGCATCATATGAGGGATTGCCCTCAGCGGAAGCAGTTCCGGGGTTCAGTACCAGTTCAGATGCTAGGGGAGGTTAGATGTTATCGGTGTGGACAGCTAGGGCATCGTTTGCCAGAGTGCCCGTGGCCGAGACAGCAGCCACAGAGGAGGGAACATATTTGTTATGGGTGTCGCCAGCTGGGGCACATTCACAGGAACTCTCCCATAAGGGAGGGTGCACCGAGCATGGCAAGCACATCAGAGGGTTCGTTTGTGCAGGATCAGCGCCAGCATTCTGCAGTGCAGCCTTCTAGGATTACAGGTGAGGGTACTCCAGTTCAGATTTCAGGTGGACAACCCAGGTTGACACAGGGCCGAGTGTAAGTCCTTGACACTCCCAGCTCTTTGAGGGCGTCGATCGTGCCTGATGATGTAGCTAGTTCTTCAAGGAGCAGAGGTATTTTCTGAGTATATAGGCTTCGAGCCAGTTTCTTTGTTGCATCTTTCGGGAGTTGGTGATGGAATTCTACGGGCGCTGTGTTGTGTTGGGGCAGTGGTTGCTGGGGGATGTGCGATTGAGGTGAGTTGTAGATCCCGTCTTGAGATAGTTAGTCGTTGTTTAGGATGCCTGACCTTGTCTAACTATATCCTAGGAACGATTTGGCTAACCATCTCGTATGCCTGTGTTGATTATGATCAACGGTTTGTTCTTTTGACCTTGCGTTGAATTTTGGGGACGAAATTCCTTTAAGGGGGATTGAGTTGTGAGACCTTGACCCGTTTTCTTTTTTGGCATTTTTGGGCATGCGTTACTTGTTTTCGTTGTAGCATGTTTTATATGCTTTTGAAGCATATTTGAGGGTAGAGATTCATGCGGGGATGGTTCTGGGGGTCGTAGGGTGTTATGGCGCGATTTAAAAAAAAAGAACATATTTTCGTGGCCTATGAATATCTAACTTTAGATATTTTGAAAAAGATATTTTTGGAAACTTGGTGGTTATGTTTTTTTTCCAAAACAACGCTCTGTCTTTTCTCTAGATTCTCGGGGTCTCGGGGCTCGATTTTCGATGATCAGATTGCATATCCTTAGTCTTCTCGTGGTGGGCTACGCGTTCATCCGGACAGAATTTTATTCTGGAGAAATTCATGTTTGCACGTGGTTTGAGGCGTC
Source organism: Heliamphora pulchella (assembly GCA_032270985.1). Taxonomy (NCBI): domain Eukaryota; kingdom Viridiplantae; phylum Streptophyta; class Magnoliopsida; order Ericales; family Sarraceniaceae; genus Heliamphora; species Heliamphora pulchella. Next base: position 5,790 of record JAULJZ010178861.1, read on the forward strand.
GAGTTTTTAACTCAATGAGGTAGGATCCTAGACTCTCATGTCTTATAAGGGTGCTCTGTGAAATCTGGTGTGTTTTTACCTTACGAAAATGCATAAAAAGTTCGTTTATGTTTTGATAAATCGGTTTATAAGATGGGTTTTTTGGTTTAAAATCGTTTTGGGTGTTTTTGGTTGGATGGAATCGGGTTTTGAGTATTTCTCTCGAGATTTTGTGGTAGTTTTGGGCTTGTGTACGTCCATGGGTTGTTTTAGGGGTGTTTGGATGGTTTAATTTGAGGCTGAGAAGCTTTTTCGTAGCTTGGGTTTGTTTTGCACCATCACCTGTAGCTTATTCTGAAATTTGGAAAATTTAGATTTTTGTGTCGACACAAATTTTGTTTGTGTCGACACATTTCTCCTTCTGTGGTGTTGAGCACATTGTGGCTGAACTCTCGGTTGTTTTGTGTCAACACTATTTTCTGTTTGTGTCGACACCTTTTGATGTTTGTGTCGACACATTTTCTGTTTGTGTCGACACATTTTTCCTTCTATTGGAGTTGTGCATTCTGTTGCTGCTTTTGTCGACACCTCCTCTGTTTGTATCGACACCTCCGCTATTCGTGTTGACACATTTTCTGTTTGTGTCGACACCTTCGCTAGTTGTGGAACTATTTTCTTTTGGTCATATCTCTCTCATTCAAACTCAAAAATTGGGTCTTTTTTGATTCAAATTGAAGCCTCAGAAGTCTTTTTTCCGATGAAACCTGTGCCTCATCAAAATTCTTTTTGTAGAAAAAGTTATGGCTAAAAGAGTGAGGGTATGTCAAGATTTCTAAACCGTTTCTCACCTGTTTTCGGCCGAATGTTTGGGAAAAGGTTGTTTTTCACCTTGGTTGGCCGTGCTGGGCATGCGAGAGTTTGTGTTGGTCGCATTGGGCGTGTGTTGGCCCTAGGTCATTGTTTGATGTGAGATAGTTGGGTTTTGGTTTTCGATTGGCGTCCTATGGTATTCAATTGATTGATTTATGGGAATTAGTCGATTCAAATACCTGTGGATTCTTTTTGGGGTTTGGTTGGTTGTGTGATGGCTTTGGGAGTCGTGTCATGGCTTTGGGTGTCAGTTTGTGAGAATCGGGGTTTTATGAGTTGAGAATTGGCCTTGGGGTTAGGTGTGGTTTTGCGGGTTGTTGGTCGTCCTTGTGAGAGGATGTCGGTTAGTTTTGGCAGATGGTGTCGTGATGTATTGTTATATATGACTATGTGCATTTGTAACTGTTTATTTATGTACGGAATATGTAAGTGAATTACATACGATGATATCGATATGTGTAACGTGGTTTATGCTTTAAAACCTAGAGTTTTGTAGGCATGTGACGTAATTTGTGGAACGTCGTGTTGATACATAGTTATATGCTTCAAATCTTGGTTTAGGTTTGCATATGTCTATGAAATGGATTAGATGAATCTGTGATCCAGTAGATGTAAATGTTGGTTGATGATGCACCTGTGCGTGTGTGGGTGTATGAGGTAGGCTGCAAAAGCCGGTGTACGTGGTAGGCTGCGAAAGCCGGCGTGTGTGTGATTGGGGCTGCGGTCGTCCTTCGGTTAAAGTCTGAGAAGATGCATTAGTTGGGGCTGTGGTCCTTCGGTGAAATTTCGAGAAGATTCATCGATTGCATGTACTACACATTGGGACAGATATACCAATTTTCTTAAAAACTGTATTAAAGGCCCGCGGGAGTCGAAGTACAAGAATCGTTTTCAGGGCTCCTGTGAGTGAGTCAAAACATGGTTTTTATCATCTCTTTTCTGTTGCTTGTGAAAATTATTTTCTGGCTCTGGTGAGTCGTGACCTAAAACTGTTTTCAAATTGTTTTATTGGCTTGAAAGAGAGTCAAAAACTACACTCCGTTTTCCCAGCATGTTTAGTTTATACTGCATGTGTTGTTTAGAATCTGCTAGCTTTGGCTCACGATGTGGGATAAAATATTTTCAGGTACCGATCACGCGCACTGATTTGGGGTTGCTGGTTGGGAGCAGAAGAGTTATAATCTTTATTTTTTGTCTTTTGTTACATGTATGTTGTAATATGTTTTTCGGGCGTTGGTGCCGTGTAATGTTGCCGTTTGGCGTTTATATACAATGCATGTATGGTTTTATTTGAGAGTGTATTCTCGGGGTGGGTTGTTGTTTGGTTGCTTCTGGGTGTTTCACGTGGCCCGGAGTTTGGGGCGTGACATGATCATTCCTTTTTTCGGGCGTTGGTGCCGTGTAATGTCTTTTGTTACATGTTGTTTGCTTCTGGGTTGTTGTGGGTTGTTGATTGGAGCCACCTACCCGTGGCTCCAATCTTATTACCTCGCATCGTTGGTACACTTAACGTCCCCCAGCCGCTAGGACACCGTTTAATCGATCTTTCTTTCATGCATCTTTCTTATTTTTTCAATCTCATTCATTCGTTGTCATTCAATCATTAAAATTCATTATCCATTTTTTAACAGTACATCACACCAAGCATTCACGTGGAACAAAAACTAATTCAAATATCAGAGACTCACCTGGTCAAGCAGTGTTTGTTTTTTAATTGTCATGGAGTTTCAACGATGGGTATGTTATTTGCCCATGGGAATAATGTGTGGAGTTATAAGGTTCAGTAGTATACCGTGTGGTTTGGCTGGCCTAGGACGATTGATGAGAAATCATCGGTAAAGATATATGTGATCGAAGTGTGTTCGGAGAGCGAAAGTGCGGAGGTGTTTGCATGGTTGTGGGAGTTATTAGTAACTCTGGATGAAAGGTCTCAGGATTAGGTTTCCTTTGTTTGGTGTCGTGCACTTTCTATGTGTGTTGCTTGGACAGCGAGTTTGATAAGACTCTTATGTTTTGTCCATGAATCTACTTCTAAAGCTGACTTCTTATGTAGAGTACAATCCCAACAACCATTTATATGGGCCACACAACTGCGTAACTTGGAATACGCTGCCAGTCAACAATGGCCAGAGCCTGCGGCTGTCTACACACTAAAGTGAACATCTTTTCCTAATGTCCCACAAATCATACGAGACTGGTTTGACAACAATGTACTATGCGTAAATAAAAACTTACTCCATTTATTCTTCAACGACTCACAAATCATACAGAACGTTCACTATATGCACCAAGAAACCCTCGAGATATTGAAAATAGAATAATTCTACAAACTGCAGATCCTGACGTGTTAACATTTTCAGGAACCAGAGCTGAAGCCGGATTGCCCCCTAATCTTAATCATTGAAAGACTGTCTAAATCCAGGAAGACTGTCTAAATCCGGGAAGACTCCATGGGTAAGGAGTTTAGGACTACATAATTATTTCTGTTGCGCATTGAATTTTTCTACATATAATCCACACGGATTATATAATGTTGTAGATGATTTATTCTTTAAATTTTTACCATGTAAAAATAAGCTCTTTGGGGCACAAAAAAACTATATTGTTAACGAAAAATATCGTAAAAAAGTAAGGTGTCCCGGTGGTATTCCTTGTATTATTTGATGTAACGACGATATGTCATGTCACAAGAATATTAGTCTTGAACCACTATTCAAAAAGTTAGCAGATCACAATGTAATCTTTGAATTTATTAATAAAAACTTCTATTAAAGTTTATAAACAATTTACTTGTTAATTGTGATAATTAAATTTCTGAACATCTCATTTATTTTCTTTTAAATTTGTCCATGCCAGCTGTTCTTCACTACACAATAAACATATTATATTTTTTAACTTCAAAATAAATAAGTAGGATGAACTATTCATCTTCAATTATTCGCGGTTGAAATTCATAAATATCACATGAGACAAAACAAATTAGAACTATTCCCATGTGAAGTTGAAGGATTCCCGGTTGAAACACATTTTTCAGGATTCCCATTTACTCTTTTCATTTTTTATTATTTTAAACTAAATAACTATTCGTGGCGGGAATCGATCCCGTTAAACCCTTCGGAAAATGAAACTCTGCGACGCATAAATAAAGATGTTAATTATATTTTATTTTATTTTATTTTGAGATTATTTAAATTATTATTACATATCTATTCAGGGAGGAAATCAACACTGTTAAACCCTCCGGGGGATGAAAGCATGTACAATGTAATTCTTATGGCCGTGGAGTCGATGCATGCATGATTTATGTTATCGAGAAAGTCCATGGGTTGGTTGTTGTTTCCGTAGTTTCTTCTTACGGTTTTCGTTGGTTGGTTCAACGTTTTACAAAAAGAATTTTTGTTTGGTTTATGCTTCATATAAATTCTTGTACTTCAAGGGAGATTTTAGAACAACTTTTGCTTCCTTTAAAAGGAATTTCTTTACCCAAAATGTGTATTTTATTTTAAAAACTTGGCTTTGGGGGCCGTGACCTTAGTCTCTTGGACTACTTTTTTAAATTAAATAAATCCCCGGTAGTGCTTTGTACAAAGGTTTTAGTCTCGTCTTGGCTTTATGGTTTTTGACCCGTTGTGTTTCGGCGATTTTGGTGGTTGTTCGTGGGCTTTTTTCGTGACCCGAATTTTGGGGTGTGACACATACTCTCTCTTGGGTGACTCCTCCATGGTAGAATCTTAAGTTTTTTTCTTCTTTCTTCTTGATTTTCGAGACTCGAGACTCGGAGTCTCAAAAAATCGTAGAAGGGAAAATTGCTCTATGTGTCGAGAGCTTCGATTTGAACCAAACGAAATTTTATTTGGATGATTTTGGATTTTTGGGTCTGCTCAAATGTGTTAAATATGTAATTAAATGCATTTTTTTGAGAAAAAATGCGTGAGTTTGATTGAAATTGAAAACCCTAACTTGTATGGAGAGTTAGAGATTTTTATTTCGTGGACGCTAGGTATGTGATTGTAGAATTGATTGTGTTAATTGAAAGTTGAGTACGTGGTTGTAGAATTGATTATGTTAATTGGAGATTAGGTTCTAATATGTATTGAAATTTGAGTAGTTGATTGAATTATGAGAAATTTCATCAATGAGATTGGGGATTATATGCGTGTGTTGCATTGTAGAGATTTAAAGTAGTTTGCGCTAATGTGTGGGAGTTTATAATTTTCAGTTGTTTTGCCTGTGTGGCATCCTTCGCCTATGTGGCATCCCTCGCATGTGTGGCATTTTTTTGCTTGTGTGGCACTTCTCGCTTATGTCATAACATATGCCTAGGTGGCAGCACGATACCTAATTAAATTGTTTTGCCTGTGTGGCCACTTTTGCTTGTGTGGCGTCCCTCGCATGTGAAATTTTTTTGCCTATGTGGCACTTCTCGCTTGTGTCATAACATATGCCTAGGTGGCAGCACGATACCTAATTAAATCCGTAGAATGTGGATTATGGGAATTGTTGAGAATTGTTAAGAAAGGAAAGCTTACCTTTATCGCTTTCATGTTATGAGAACTTTGGTTATGTGAATATGTATTTCTTGAAGTTTATGGAAAACCTATTTAGAGATTACCTGTGTTATGGTAACCACATAAATTGCCTTTTGCATATCATGCATTCATTCATAGTTAGTTTTTTCCTATTAGGCTACGGCTCACGGTGTTTGAATAATGTTTTTCAGGTATTGGGAGCGATTCAATGGCTTAGTGGTGGAGTTTTAAAATTGGGTTTTGGATAGTATATTCATGCTTTTTGTCATGTTTTGTAACTAAACTTTCAAGTGTTATAAGGCCACAAGGCCTAGTCTTCATATAATGGAATGCCTGTGGATGGTGTGAACCCTTAAGAGGAGGTTTTTGGATCCAATATTGTAGAGTACTTATGTTTTGGGGATGAATGTAAACATATATTATCCCGTTTAGAGGTTTTGAGTCTCTTTTCTTATCAAATCTAATGTTGTTCTAAGTCCCTTGTATGTTCTTTTTGCATGAAAATAGGTTTGGATGAGTGTTAGAGTTTTAAATTTTTACAAAAAAAACATCACCCAAGTACCAGATCGATCAATCGGTCTTTAGTAAAGACCGATCGAGCGATCTCAGTATAGTCTTGGTTTCTCTGTTGCAGGCCTGAAAAAGCTACGAACAGCGAAAGACCGATCGAGCAGTTTGTTGCGTGGTCCAAAAATTATTTTCTTTAAATTAGTGTATCTCTTTCATCCAAACTCCGTATTGAGCTATTCTTGTACTCAATTTGAAATCCCAAAAGTGTACTTTACAATGGTTCTAACCTCATATCAAAATTCTTTTTGTAGAAAAAATTATGACCAAGATAGTGAAGGGATGCCAGTTTTTTCACCTGTTTTTTGTCAAACTTCCTTAGAAACATTATTTTTATCACAGTTGGACTTTTCATCAAATCTTTTACCTCTTAGAATATATGTATGAACTCTTCACTCTCGAATTTCATGATATTGGGTCATCGGTGTTTTAGTGGGATTGAGATTTACAGAAGCTTAGTTGTGCAAAGTTTTTGGTTGGCTACAAAAATTTATGGGATTACAAGTTTTCTGGATGAACAAAAACTCTTTGACTAAAGAGTTATAGATAGACCATGAAAACCAGAATTTAATGCATTTATTTATTTATTTATTTATTTAAATACGTGGATACTTTTATTTTAATTTATTTATTCTGTTTTGTTTTAATTAATTCTGATTAAATTAGAAATTATTGTTTTTGTAACGGAGAAATAAAATTAATTTTTTTAATTAAAATTTTTTAAAAAGAAAATTTTGAAATTTTATTTTGTTACATTAAAATAAGTTTAAGATTATTTTTTAATAAATCAGATATCTTGAATAAACGTAAAAATTAATTTTGAATTTTGAATTAATTAAAAAGAAAGCTGAATCTTAATAAATTATTTTTTTCCAAAAAAATGTATAACTAGATAATAAAATTAAATTCTTGTTTTTTATTTAAAATTAAATTTTAAATAATTAAACTTTGGGATATTTTATTTGTTACACATTAAACACGAAAAGATAGTACGAAAAGTCAGAATCTTTTAGAACGTGTGGTTTCTCAAGATTAATAAATTTATTTTAATTAAATATTTTTTGTGACCCTCAATTTTTTTTAAAAAAAAGACTAAGTGGGGGAGGGAGTTTATTTACAGATAAATCTCGCAGTCTCCATCACTAGTTTATAGTTGATGTTATTAATTCTGTATGTTGGCATTAAGGCCTTTCTCCCAATCGGACAGAATTAATTTTGGGATCACCGGTACGAAACTCTTTTAGAGATAATTCTGGGTAATTGTTAGTGTGAATTAATTCTCCATCTGAAAGGTTCATTGTAAAGCGATTGATTTAGTATTAAGTGATGGTTTACATTTAACTGTAAATAATAATATACTCTCTATCTGAGTTACTGCTATTATTTATTGGATCAAAGTGATGTTAGCTATTTAATTTTACTTAGGAAGGTCTATTGCCTAGATAATAAAATTAATAAGAATTAGCTTATCTAGACAAATGATGAGTAGTAGACGTCCTTTCCATCAAGGCATGCTATTCACGGTATACCAGACTACTGGCGAATATTTTTTTTAAATGATAGAGGGAATCGATTTTAAAATAAAATTCAAATTTCTTTTCATCATAATTAAAATTTTTTAATTATGTGGTTCTCAGAATTAAAATATTTTTCAATTAACTCATGATTTTATTCAAAGAAAATAAACTTATGAGTCCTAAATATGTTGACTGAAAAAAAAATCTGGATATTGTTTTAACTGTCGAGTGTGTTCTTAGAAAATTAAGAAATGTGTTTGTTTCTCAAAAAGGTTCAGAAACATGGTGGCACGATTTTCATGATAGTTAATGGGTCAAGGATTGGTGTGAAAAAGTCGAAAGGGATATGTTTTCACTACAACCAGACACGGTACTGGAAAAAGTAATGTTCAGTTTATCTTGGCAAGCAGAATAATAAAAGTAATTTCTGTTCACTAGTTGTGAAAATATGTTTAGTGGTGTTATCTACCAGTACCTGGTGTGTAGATACAGGAACCACTAATCACGTCTGCAATTGATTGGATGGGTTCTAGAAAATTTGACAATTTAGTGATGAAAAAATTTACCTACACATGGGTAATAATACAAGGGTGGTAGCAGTTACAGTGGGAGATATCACTCTTAATTTTAGTAGAGATCGAATTTTAACATTGAGATTTGTCTTTATGTATCTTCCATTATAAAGAATTTTATTTATGTTTTTAGATTGGCTAAGAACAGATATTTAGTTTATTTTAATAACTCTTTGGTTATGAAGGATAATAAACGATTTATATATTCTGGTACATTAGTGAATGATCTTTATGTTATTACTCCAATCTCTCTTACATAAGTAATAATACATCTAATTCGCCATTTAAGAGAAAAGAAATTTTTTTAACAAACCAAACGTATCTTTGGCACTTACGTCTAAGTCATATTAATCTAAAAATGATAAATAGTTTAGTTGAAGATGTACCTTTTAGTTCATTGGAAGTAGAGGTATTTTCAGTTTGTGAACTCTACTTGGAGTGTAAAATGACCAAGAGGCCGTTTTTGAGTAAAGGCTATAGAGTAAAAGAACCGTTAGAACTGGTTCACTCTGATTTATGTAGATCTATGACTATCCGGGCTAGAGAAGGCTTTGAGTATTTTGTTACTTTTTTTACGATTACTCAAGGTATGGATACATTTATTTGATGCATCGTAAGTCTGAATGTTTTCAAAAATTTAAAAAATTTAAGATGAAAGCGGAGAAGCGTTTAGGGAATTGTGTCGAGACACTTCGATCTGACAATGGGGGCGAGTACCTCTTTGGAGAGTTTAGGAATTATTTATCAGAATAGGGATTATATCCCAGTTGACTGCACCGAGCACTCCACAGCATAATGGTGTAACAGGAAAAATGAATGGGACTCTTATGGAGATGGTGAGATCTATGATGAGTTATTCAAACTTACCCGATTCGTTTTGGGGATTTACATTAGAGACAGCAGCTTATATTCTGAACTTGGTACCTTCTAAGTCAGTACCTTCTTCTCCTATAAAATTGTGGACCGGGCGCAAACCTTGCCTAAGACATATTTAGATTTGGGAGTGTCCAGCACACGTGCTTAAAGAGAACATGGATAAGTTGGAACCGAGAACTGAAGTTTATTTTTTAGTTGGATATTTCAGGGGAACGAATGGTGGTTTATTTTATTATCCTAATAATTAGAAGGTCATTGTTAGTGCCAATACCTGATTCTTGGAAGGAAGATGATTATGAAATGGACCATAAGTCCAAGAGTAGAAATGTTTCGAAAAAGCTGAGAAAAAATACCAATAGTACAGTAGAAGCGCCATAAGAGAGTGTCATCGATATCCCATTGCCTCGTCGTAGTGGGAGAATTATCGGGACATGTGCAGATCATGAACCATATCAGGGTGCTACCATTAACATCCTGATTTCACAACCAGAGGAGCATTTGGGTAATTGTGCACAAGGTTCAGAATGAGCACAGCGTGTCACTGCTAGTACACAAATGCAAGTAGCATAGCGTGTCACTGCTAGTACACAGATGCAAGTAGTGCCTCGTCATAGTGGGAGGATTATTCATCAACCCAATCGGTATATGTTCTTGGGAGAGTCTTTTGACAAGATTCTAATAGAACTGAATATCGAATCCTTCAACTACAATAAAGCAATCCAAGACAAAGATGTAAATATTTGGCAAACGACTATAAATTCAGGGATAAAATCTATGTATTCTAATCGGGTCTGAAAACTTGTAGAACCACCCAAAGGGATAAAATCCATCGGATGCAAGTGGATCTATAAGTGAAAGAAAGGAGCAGACGGGGAGGTGAAAACTTTTAAAGTTAGGCTTGTTGCGAAAGGGTTCACTAAAAAAGAAGAGACCAATTATGTGGAAACCTTTTTGTCGGTAGTCATGCCTAAGTCTATCGAAATTCTCTTATCCATTGCGACTCATTTCGATTACGAAATTTAGAAAATGGACGTTAAGACAGCTTTCCTTAACAAAAGTCTTAACTAGTGTATCTATATGGTACAACCAGACAATTTCATAGCAAAGGGATAGAAGCACATGTTGTGCAAGTTTAAGAGATTCATTTATGGACTTAAGCAGGCATCTAGGTCTTGGAACACTTGGTTTAATCAAGCCATTAAGTCTTATTATTTTAATTAAAGTCTCGACGAGTCCTATGTATACAAGAAGCGTAATGGAAGCGAGGTAGTGTTTCTAGTACATTATATAGATGATATCTTACTCATCAAAAACGATGTAGAGTTGTTATCTTCAGTGAAGGTATGGTTATCTGGCCAGTTCGATATGAAAAACTTAGGAGAAGCCAGTCACATCATCAAGATCATGCTTGTGCGAGATTAGAAACAGAGGATGTTGGGCTTATCGCAAGCTACTTATATTGATACAGTCCTTGCTCGTTTTAGCATGCAGGAATTCAAGAAAGAGTTTCTCCCTTTCAGACATAGAATCACTCTATCTAAGAATCAGTGTCCTAAGACACTTGATAAGATAGAGAAGATGAAGGAAGATCCATATGTTTTGGTAATAGGATGTCTCATGTATGCTATGTTTTGCACTATATTCGACATTTATTTTGCCGTTGGAATGGTTAGTAGATATAAGTCTAATTTGAAAAAAGAACATTAGACAGTGGTAAAACATATAATCAAGTACTTGAAAAGGACTAGGTATTATATGTTAGTTTACCAGACAGATGGTTTAGTACCTTTGGAATACACAAACTCGAATTTTTAGTCTGATAAGGATTCTTGAAAATTAATCTCCGGATATGTGTTTACCTTGGAGGTGGAACACATTAAAAGTAAATATCTTCTAATATGAGAGATCATACAGAGAGGTGATGTAGTCGTGGCTAATATTACATCAGAAGATAACGTTGCAGATCCTTTTACAAAGAGCTTACTAGTTGAGACTTTTGACAGCCATGTAAAGGGCATACGAGTCAGAAGTATGACAACATATGGTTTTGAGTATAAGTGAGAGATATCCTAGGCATAAGTATTAAAAATACATTTGGTTCATTTTAGAAGGTTCGTTTCTTTTACATGATTAAATTATTAGTGTTATTCAATTCTTTAAGTTGTAGTGTTAAAAGATAGGAGTAATAATATAAAGATCATCCATTAATAAACCAGAACAGATAAAATACTTGTTAACTTTAATAACTGCTAAATTATTAAAAGAAATCAAATATCGATAATTTACCCATCTAGAAACTGATTTTAAATTCCTTCAAATGAAAGGCACATAAAGACAATCTTTTAAAATTAAAGTCTTATCTCTACAAAAATTGAGAGTAACATCTCCTACTGCAACTGCTACTAATCTTGTATTATTACCTATATGTAGATCGATTTCTATTGTTGAGACCCGATATGTTCTTTTATTATTAATTAATTTTGTTAATGTAATTAAATTAAAAGAATTGATATCTGATGATAATTATTGAATGTTGTATGCGATTGGTATGGGTGGAAACCTTGAGATATTTAATTGAGATTAATTATGTGATGTTAAGAAAATTGGAATAAGGTTATTTTTAAGTTTAATTAAGATCAAAATTTGAAGATAAATTAGTGGGTGTGGATTTAAATATATAGATATAAATATATGTATGCTAAGGAGGTGGAACCTTCTAGAATACTTGGCAAAAAATAATAGGAGGACAAAACCCAAATTTCCCCTATACCCGACGCCACCTCTTCCCCTTTTCTTCTTCTTTATCTTTTTCTTATTTCTCCATTGGTATGAGTTCCAAAGTTTGAAAACAAACATCTCTCTAAAAATTGGTCCCTTTATACACCAAATTGGACAACACCAACCGAGATACAAGTACTACGCGATGAGAGCTTCACAACGAACCAACCAAAGCTCGTTCTTGTGAAGGGCCAAAATCTAGAGTTTGAAGATTTTTGAAATTTTAGCTTTCAAGAGGTAGGATCTTGACTAAATTATGACGTGTTGTATAGATATGGGTTGGTTTTTGTTAAAATCCCTTTGAAACTCTAAAATTTTGGAAAATTTTGGGAGTTTATCTAACCCCTAATTAGATTCATGGTTTATTTGGTTTGTTTCATGTCAGTTGGGTATGGAGATGGAATTAAAACATCTAACGAGATGATTGAGCCATGTGACTTGTTAATTTATGGTTTGAGGGTTAAATTCATAGTTTAATTGCAAGATTTGGGAATTGATGCGTAAAACCCTAAGTTTTGGGTATTTTATGAAAATCCTAGCTTGATTCATGATTTGGATGGTTTGGGTAGATGGAAATTTGACGACATGATGAAATTGGAACTCTTAATGGGTTGTTGGGCGCCTTGTAACTTAAATTTTATGTTTTAAAGGTTCAATTGATATATAAGCTTCAAGATTTGGAAAATTTTGAAATAAAACCCTAGCCTATGGAGTTGTTTTTGGTTGATTTCCTGAAAATAAACTAAAACCATGGGTTTAGACCATTTAATGTTATTATCTTCGGATATAATGATAAAAATAGAGATGTGTGATTGATTATTGAATCAAAAGTTATGTGATTTGGGTGTGTTTACTCTAATTGAAAGCTATGTTATATCTATCACGTGGGGTTTGATGAGAGTTTCCAAGGTTTGTGGTTGGACTCATGGTTAAATTAAAGAAAAATGAATTAATGAACGGATATTGGAATCGACAGTTGGTTGTGTTGGATAAGTTGGGCTTAACTAGCTCCGTGCTGAAAGACTAAAAACTTGCTCAAGCTGTGTGCCCTTCCCATCGGGTTAGCCTCTGTAAATATGAGCTCGGGTTGCCTTCCCATCGGCGTTTCCAAGGGAAACAAAAAATGGCAGTTGTCACGGTGAGTTATAAAGCAAGCTATTATCCATCGGGTTTCGGTAGTGGGTTGGGATATAGTTATAGATTTCTACAAACTGTACCCGGTGTTGGATCCAACTTAACTAATGAACTGAAAGAAAACTGAATTGAAATAGCAAGGGTATGAACAAAGCTAAAATGAGGTAAATGAAAAGTGTGGATCAGTTGAGTGTCAAATGATATAAGATGAATGGGGAATAATCAACTCATTGGTTAAGAGGTGAGTTAAAGAATATGAATTTAACTTTGTACTTATGTGTGGAAATGACCATTTGGTGTGAAAACTTGTTTATTTGTAACATCGGTGTGATATCTCAAAAATAATAATAATAATAATAATATATGATTGATTAGGTTAAACGAATAAATAATAATATTAAATATAATAATAATTGCGCGAATAAAATGTCAGTTATGACCGTTACAACTTAAATACAAAAGTTATGCTGTTTAATAATACTCATTTAAAAACAATAATAATCATAATAATAATAATAATTATTTAATTATAATATATTTAATTATAATATAAATATAACATTTATTTAGTATAAAAAAATACAAAGTTAATGGAAATAAACGCATAACCGTGGGTTTATAAAGACAATTAAGCTAATTCTATAACCGGTGGTTTTAAAATGAATTAAATTGAGAATTAAAACATGAGCCTCCGTTGAAATAAACGATCAGTGTATATATACATGGAAAATAGAATTGTGTTTAAGCTCCATTTGGTTTAGTTTTAATTCTGTTTGGGTTTTGTTATGTTTTGGGCACTTGTTTGTTTTATAAAAAAAAAAAGTAATCAGAATAATATATATATATATATATATATATATATATATATAAAATAAAAATGTATACATAGTTATACATTTATACACGTATATATAATATTATTAATTAAGAGAATGAATCTTTGTTTAATATGTAACCGGTGGTTTTTTTTTAAAATCATTAAATCGAGCCATTAAAGTCCATCAGTTTTTGTGCGTTGGGAAGCTTCAGTGAAATTGGCCTGAGGTATTAGAAGTTAGAATTAGCCTCAGGCTTAGAGTTGCATCAGTGAGGGGAAAAAAAAGGGAAAAGGGAAAGAGAGAGGAAACAAGGAGAGAAGGGACGCGCACAGGCGCGCCAACCCGACGTCCCACCGCTCACGCCCGTGACGGCCACCTCCAGCGCCTGCACCGATGCCGCAGTTGTCACACCCCAAAACCCAGGGTCACGTGAAAATCCACCAAACACCAGTTTTACAAAAAATAGGTTTTTATACATTCAAATCCACCTGTTGAAATCACAAGAAAACCCAGAATGCTTATCTCATATACAGTAAACATCCTGTATAACATGTATATGTATATCGTCTTATAACGTACAAACTGCCTTCAGGAACAGGCATACCAAAAAGAAAAATTACAAAAGTGTTCCGCTACCACAAGCATCACCAGAGCTACTAATCATCCACATCGTCACCTGAAAATAGTTTTACAGAAAAGATCGACGTGGTCACTTCCAACCACTCAGTAGCAACTGTGGGGTCCGGCTCCCGAGCAAAGGTTGGAGGACCCACCCGCCGAAACTCTCTC
>JAULJZ010178872.1:4847-22835 GCA_032270985.1 Heliamphora pulchella
GATTTTTTTAAATTAATTAAATTAACAAGATAAATAAAATAGATATACAATATCCACGCAGTTCATATATATATATAAACATGATATGTATATATTCCGATTTTATTATCGAATAGAAACTCTCGTGAGTTTTTAACTCCTGTTGAAGATAGGCTGTAACAATCCTAGTTCTTGTCTGATTCTTATATCCCGATTGCATTGAGATTCTCTGATAAACTGTGATATACTAGTATATTATATCACAGTCTTCAATCATATTAGAAAACGATCAAAACAGTCCCGGTCCAGCCAAACCACCACCGGTCACTAGCCACCGCTGGCGCTGCCCCTAGCTGCCGGCTTTAGGCGGCTTTTGTCGCTGCCTCCTTACTCTGTTTTTGACGCTTTTTATAATAAAAAATAGCACTCAAAAAGTAGTATTCTTCTGTAAAAAACCAGCTCAAAAATTGCCTGAAAAAAACTACCACTGCATGCCGCCGCCGCCGCCAGCTTCTACCGCCCTTTTTGGCTTTTTTTATGTGGTATTTTGATTCTCGTTTTTTTTTTTTGAAAAATTAGCTCAAATTTCTAACAAGATGTTGCTTCGAAGAACTCTTCAAACACAGTTTGAAAAAGTCCCAAAAAATAGTCCCGAGCAGTGCCTATTTACGTCACCGCTGTCGCCGGAAAACTGCTGCTGTTTTGCGCCTTTTACCGCCTATTTTTGGCCCAATTTATTTTAATAATTTTTTACATTATTTTAAGGTATATTTACTACTATTTTATGTCAAAAAAATTACTCAAAAAATAGTCCAAAAAATAACCCAAAAAATCATCAAAACTACCCTCGAACCATTGCTGGTAAAATTGCCGGTGGTGGGCTATTTTTGCTTATTTTCTCCGCAATTTTTGACTTATTTTTGCTATTTTTAATGCATAAATACTGTAAAAATTTATCAAAATTAAACTGTTTAAAAATTGTTAAAATACTTATAGTGATACGTGGTCTGTAAAAACCCGAAACTACTGCCGGTGGCTCCGCCTGTTCTTCATGTTCTAGGATATTCAATATATTCTTAAATAATCTAAACAGATATATAAAAATAAAAATAGCTATTACATCGATACCTATGTCCCGAAAACTCACATTCGATTCTAAAAAAAATGTTAATCTATCACGATCAACCTTCGTGATTAAAAAATTAAATAATTATCATTCAAAATATTCAATCAAACATGCATAGATAGATGATCATAAGATCGAGATAAAAATACCTGCAAAATCAAGTTAGTACAGTTCTAAAACTACCCGACCCTGATAATCGTAAACAAAAAATAAAATGGCTCTAATACCAATTATTAGAAGCAAAACTGCTAAGATTATTATTTTTGTAAACGATTTTCGATAAAAAAAATTAACTGGACAAAAAAATACCGAAATGGGTTCCAGATAAAACTTTTGATGACAAACGATCAAAATAAAAACCCGTGCAACTACAATCAATTTAGAAGAATACCTTTTTTCGGTCGATTCGTCAATTACGATTTTGATTCTAAGTTGAAGCTCTCGTCAGACCTTCTACTGTATTTCCTTATGCGATTCTCGAATATAGTGTGGGTTATAAACTATTGAGAACTCAGACTGACAGAACCTGGACAGATTTAGTCTTGAAGACAAGTTGTAAATATGGTTTAGCCTACCTGCATATTTATAGGACTAAAGAAGTGATCTGTAGAGTAATTATGAATCAGACATCTAGTGAAATACATATACGTATCTAGCAATTTTTGCAATTAAACAAATCTCATAGTGGTATCTGTAATTATGAAAACCTTGTAGCGGTTTCTGCAATTTCTATAAAATACTAAATTATAGTTCACACCACTAAAGATTTATAATTGTATGCTGACCCACAATTTGAAAACTATCATGCATTGAGTTCCGGTTATTAAATGTTTAATATTTCTCCCCACGTTAAGATTTTCGAAACCCGCCAATTAAATTTAATTACTGACAATTTAATTTAATCGGCATCTCGACGTTTCTTAAGCCATTCTGCTTAACTTATTTGTTCGCCAGATAATCGAATCCACCTGCAGGGTTTGGCCCAGTCAAAACTTATAAGCTCCTCAAGGGGATATCGTCAATCCCAATCTTTTCAGATGTGGATTCTGTCAATAATTAATATTCACCATATAAATAATACCACTATTCAACTCACCAAGAATATAAACCCTTATAAGATCGCACCTTCTATTGAATCAAAACAACGAATATTAAATATACGCAAATCAATAATTATTTCAAGATTAAGAATATAACCACTATTCATAATAACCTTAGAGTGTGAATTAATTTATATAGTTAGTATAAAATTAATTACACCAATATGTCCCGTTCAATATACACAAAGTGTACTAGCACAGAGAGTCGAAACAGTAGACGACGCTATTATCTGTTCTCCATAACTAAGACAAGCCTACTAAAACTTTGTGCTACAGTCGTACCGATAGTATGTCTATTTTCATCTAAACTGTGAACATAAAACTTATATTCTGTAAGAACTTAAAATCTGATCTTTTGTGTGTAAGCTGTACTTTACACACAAGATTAAATACTATACAGGATGAAGGACATCCATGCATAACATTAAAGAAATGATATACATACATTGCTCATTAAGATTCTCTTAAAATAAAAAATTAATTTTATTAAAATAAAATTAAATACTAAAAACATGATTTTCACTATGCCAACCCTAACATGCGATACTTTATGGGTCAATAATCTTGGTGAATTGGATAATTATATGATTGATATAAATTATTGACCGAATCCACATCCCGTGATCGTGATTAATAATACCCCCTTAAGAAAACTTATAAGTTTTTATTAAGCCACACGCTACAGGTGGATTTTATAATCCAACTTGTCAAATGAGTTAATTAGAATGTCTTAAGGATTTTTCGAAGAAACTTATTCAATATAATTGTCAGTAATTTAATTTTATCGGAGGCTATCTATATTCTTAACGTGGAAAAAATAAATAAGCATTTAATAACAGGAACTCGAATTTTGATTTTGAGAATAAGGTTAGGAGTGTAATTTTAATTCTTTCATGGAATTAATTATAATTTTATGTTTTATGAAATTACTTCTGAGTTCAAGTAGGATTTCATACTTACATTAGGAGTTTACGTTTTATTTACTACACAGGTACCTACTGTAACCTATTTATATGCAGTTATAATTCCCAAATTCATAATTTAGTTAGTTGGCTAAGAGGCTAGGGTGTCCACGTATCTAAAAACCTAACTCTAGTCAACAAGAATTTTGAAGAACACGAAGAATGTAGCCCACACTAAAATCGTATTTTGCATTTGAAAATACAATAGAAGGCTTGATTGAGATATTTAAATTCTAGTAAAAACTATGGCAACTTGTTGACTAAAGTTTTTGGCAGCAAACAGAATCAATTCAACCGTTCTTTAACAGGTGTAATTCTAAACTAACTTTGAGAGTTATACTAGATTTTATTTTCGATTATTCGATATTAAAAAATTTAATTTGGAGTTTGTTTCGGTACTTGCCCGTCAAGATTATTTTTTGACTTAAATCATGTAGAAAATGTGAGGATCTTAGTTTTTAGCCCCAACAATTGGTATTACAGTCGTCTTTGATTATGTATGTAATTAAATGATGGGTTTGGGTAGATTTAGATTGTGCTAATTTTGTTTTGTAGGCGATCTAATCCTGACTTTAATGGTCATTATGTTTGATTGCACGGTTATAATGATTATTAATTGACTGTTTATTTTTTCATGAATTTTTTGTCGGGGTAAATTATTGTGAACTCTTCAAAAGCTTAGAAATCATATAATCTTTTTCCCCTATAGTTTTATTATAAACTCTTTGAAAACATGGGATCGTTGATTTATTTTTGGTTTTCAAAGAACGAAGAACAAGGAACGAAGTTCAAAGAATGATGAACGAAGAAGATGAAGCAGCAAGTGCGGTAAGGTGAGCAGTGCAAGCAGTAGCAATCTGCAGGCCCAAACGTTCATCAGCTAGCTTGATGAGGCACAACGTAATACACGCGTGGCAAGGGCCAACAAAGTAGTGTGGCGGCGCAGGCCCGGCGTGGGTAGCACATGCGCACGAGTGGGCAACCTGGTAGGGCAGCATGGTGCGGCGACTTACGGCGGCAAGGTGTGGCGGTGGTGTTGGTGGTGTAGACTCGACGGCGACAGTGGCTTGCAGTGGCTATATATCTCAAGAATTCTGTTTGCTACAAGATTGTGACGAATACCAGCAGCACAGACAAGTTCAACAATGCAAAGCAACTCGGTGGTGCAGAGCAGTTTAGCGGTGACATTATAGAGCAGTTCATGTAAGGGTTAGTATACTGAAAATCATATTTTTAGTATTTGACTTTATTTTTTTAATAAAATTAACTTTCTATTTTATGAGAAACTTTATGAGCAATATATGTGTATCATTTGTTTAATATTATGCATAGATGTCTGATATTCTGTATAATATTTAATCTGGTGTGTAGAGTACGGTTTACAAATAGAATATCAGATTTTAGGTTCTTGTAGAATATAAATTTTATGTTCACAGTTTAGATGGAAATGGACATACCATCGGTACGATTGTAGTACAGAGTTTTAGTAGGTCTGTCTTGGTTACGGGGAGCAGATTATTACGTCGTTTATTGTTTTGACTCTCTGTGCTAGTACACTTCGTATGTATTGAACGGGACATTTGGGGTAATTAATTTTATACTGACTATATAAATTAATTCACACCCCATGATTATTATGAATAATGCTTAATATTCATAATTATTGATTAATTCACACCTCTTTATTCTGAAATAATTATTGATTTGCATATATTTAATATTCGTTGTTTTGATTCATTAGAGGGTGCGATCTTATATGGGTCTATATTCCCGGTGAGTTAGATAGTGGTATTATTTATATGACAAATATTAATTATTAATGAAATCTACGTCCCGAAAGATCGGGATTGACGATACCCCCTTAAGGAAGCTTAAAAATTTTGACCGGGCCAAACCATGCAGGTGGATTTGATTATCTAGCGGTCAAATAAGTTAAGCAGAAAGGCTTAAGGAATATAAAGATGCCGATTAAATTAAATTATCAGAAATTTAATTTAATTAGCGGGTATCGAAAATCATAACGTGGGGAGAAATGGTAAGCATTTAATAACCGGAGCTCAATGCTTGATGGTCTTGAAATTATAGGTCAAAGTGCGATTATGGTTCTTTAGTGGTGTGAACTGTAATTTAGTATTTTATGAAAATTGCAAAAATCACTGCCGATTTTTCATAATTACAGAAACAGCTGGTAAGTGTCCGTGTTCCATTAAAAGTCTTACTCATAATTATTCCCTAGGACCCAGCTGTAGCCCTATATATATGCGGGTAGGTTGAACCAGTTTTATAACATATCATAACTTGTCTTTTAAGACTAAAGATATCTGGGTTCTGTCGGTACAAGTTCTCGATAGTCCATAGCCTACACTATGTTCGAGAATCGCGTACGGAAATACAGTAGAAGATTTGATAATTCAGAATCAAATCATAGTTGAAGAATCGACCGGTAAAAAGGTATTCTTTTAAATTAACTTTGGTGGCGCATGTTTTATTTTGATCGTTCGACATCAAATTTTTTATCTGGAGCCTGTTTCGACGTTTGCCCGTAAAGTTAATTTTTTACTGAAAATCGTTTGCAAAAACAATGATTTTGGCAGTTTTAGCTCCAACAATTGCTATCAGAGCCAATTTATTTTTTGTTTATGGTTATCGGGGTCGAATAGTTTTAGAACTGTTGCAAACTTTATTTTGCAGGCGTTCTAATCCTGGTTTTATGAACATCATTTGTTTTTCATGTTTGATTGAATGGTTTGAATGAATGATGATTATTTTTTAACCACGGGGGTTGATTGTGGTAGATTAATTGTGAACTCTACTGAGGTATAGGATCAATGTAAAAATTATTATTTTTTGGTTTCTAGTTCTTTTATTTTTTATTTTTTAAAAAAAGGAAACAAGAAGAACACAAGGGGGGGCCACACACCAATGCTTGGGAATTTTCATGATAATTCATGGCTTGTTCTTGAGATTTGGGAATCATAAAAAAGCTGCCAAACGCTGCCTAAGGTTGCAGCAATTCCAAAAGCACAAAAGCAAGTAGCGCCGGATTCCAAATAGCCACCGGTTTCCAAACCAATGGCAGCGCCTAACACAGCGTCGCAAATACTGTTTCTTAATTCGAAACAGCAGTGCCGCAAATCCAAAACGGCAGCACTGTTTCAGTGCAACAAATCAACACAGCAGTTTTCAACAAACAAGTGGCACTGTTTTCCAAACTACAAAGCAACCGAACACAGCAACGGCATTATTTTTTGAAACTTTTTCAGTGCCGTAAAATCGAATACACAACATTGTTTTTCCAACACTGTTGCACCAAACGCAACAGTGGTTCTTCAAACGTAGCAAACTATTTTGGTGGAAATTCTTAAACACAACAGCGGTTGGAGTGGCACAATTCCAGACTGTTTCGGTGCATGTGATTTGGGATTATCCTAAAAACATTATCATGCAATTGGGATCACATGATTTTGGCCTTGTGATCCTGATCCATGGATATTTGATGGATTATGGCATTCTCCTAATTACACTTGGAAACTGCACAAAGCAGGCGGCGTGAAGTAGCTGGTGGTTTAGTTTCAGTCTATTTTGGCTTACAGTGGTTGAGTTTTACAAGAGTTCTGTAGGTACAAGATTGAATGTTTATTGCAGCTTATTTTTTAAAACAAGAGACTGAAACTCTTTAGAGTTTCAGATGGATCATAAAATCGAGATATTTTTATCTTGTATTTAATTTTTTTTATATATTAACTGCGTGAATGATAAATATTGATTTTATTTATCTTGTAATTTGATTAATTCAAAATTTCAGTTTTAACTAAAATATTTTGTAATGAAAAATAAAATTAAGTTTTTTTTTTAAAATTAATTAATTAAATAAAAAATTTAAAAAATTTTATTTTTTACAAAATATCACGTTTAAAAATGATTTTTTTAAAATCAGATATTTTAAAAAAACGTGAGAATAAATTCTGAATTTTGAATTAATTAAATAAAAAAATATTTCATCGAAATAAATTATTATTTTTCGAAAAATGTGAAACGGTAAATAAAATTAATAAATGCCTTTAATCACTACATTTGTTGAAAAGTTAAAGAAAAAATTGTACATTTATTAAATTTTATTTGTTACGCATTTAAACACGAAAGAATGATTTGATAAATCAAAATCTTTAAAATCGTATACACAGAAAGATGTTTGATTCTTTCAAGATCATGCGACTTTCGAAATTAATAAATTTATTTTAATTAAACGAATTTTTATAACCCTAAAAAATATTTTAAAAATCTAAGTGGGAGAAAAATTTTATTCATAGATAAATCACGCAGTCTCCATCACCAGTTTGTAGGCGATACAATTAAACTCTACGTATCGGCATAAGGCCTTCCTTCCCATCAGATAGATTAATTGCGGTATCGTCAGTACAAATCTTCTTTAGGGATAATTCTGAATAATTGTTAGTGTGTATTACTTCCCCATCTGAAGGGTTCATTGCGAAACGATTGATTTGAGATTAAGTGATGGTTAATACTTAGCTGTATATAATAGTATTCTCTCAATCTGAGTCACTGCTATTATATACTAGACCGAAGTTATGTCAGCTATTTAATTTTACCGGGCATGATCAGTTGCCTAGATAGTAAAATTAAAAGGAATTGGCATGTCTGATCTTATGAAGAATAGTAGACGTCCTCCCATCGAGGCATGCTATTCTCAAGTTACCAAGTTGCTGGCAAATTAATTTTAAAATGGTTGAGGAAATCAAATTAAAATAAATTTAAATTTTTTGCTCATCATAATTAATGGTATTTTTAATTATGTGATTCTCATGATTAAAATGCCTTTCAACCCACTTGCTTCCATTCTCAAAGAAAACAAACTTACGGGACCAAATTATGTTGACTTAAAACTGAACTTGGACATTGTATTAACCCAGGCCCATCAGAAGTGGAAGAAAGCTGATTATATGGCTTGCTGTTACATTTTGGCTTCAATGTCAAATGTTTGGCAACATCAGTATCAGTCTATACCTAATGCCTATGGCATGATGATGAAGCTCAAAAAAATGTTTGAGGATCAAAATCGTGCTGCTAGGCAGGTGGCCATGAGATCTCTAATGAATGCAAACATGGTTGAAGGTACACTAGTTAGGGATCATGTTCTAAAGGTGATTAGTCTTCTTAATGAACTGGAGATCCTTGGAGCTGAAATTGACGGGAAAACCCAGGTCGATATCATACTCCAGTCACTGCCTAAAAGTTTTAAGCAGTTTTGCCTAAACTATTCTACGAATAAGCCTAGCTACTCACTGGCAGAACTTCTTAAGCAACTTCAAGCAGCCGAGGGTGTTCTTAGGAAGCCAATTTTTGTGAATGTGGCTGAGAAAGGCTCTTCCTCTAAGCCGAAAGATAAGAAGAAGAAAAATGTTCAGACACAAGAAAACACAAGTCTAAAAGAAGTTAAGAGACCAAAAGCTAGTGTGAAGAAATCGAGAGGCAAGTGCTATCACTGTAACCAGTTTGGGCACTAGAAAAAGTAATGTCTGATTTTTCTCAATAAGTAGAAACAAATAAGGTAATTTATGTTCACTGGTTGTTGAAACATGTTTAGCGGTATTATCTACTGGTACCTGGTGTGTAGATACGGGAGCCATTAATCATGTCTGCAATTCTTTGTAGGAATTTTAAGAAATCAGGCAGCTTAGTGATGGAAAAATCTACCTGCACATGGGCAATAATACAAGGTTAGCAGCAGTTGCAATAGGAGATATCACTCTCAGTTTTAGTAGAGATAGGATACTACTTCTAAAAGATTGTCTTTATGTATCTTCGATTAGAAGAAATTTAATTTCAGTCTCGAATTTAGAAAAGGATAAATATTTTGTTAATTTTGGTGACTCTATCGTTGTGAAGAAAAATAAATATTTTATTTGTTCTGGTACGTTAGTGGATAATCTATATATTGTATCTCCTATCTCTCCTATACTGCAACTAACTAAAATGAATTATACATCTATATTATCATATAAGAGAAAAAAAAAATTTAATGAACCAAACGTTTTTTTGACACTTATGCTTGAATCATATTAATCTAAAAATGATAAATAGAATGGTAGTAAATGGTCCTTTGAGTTTATTGTAAATGGAGGCACTTCTAGTCTATAAATCTTGCTTAAAGGGTAAAATGACCGAGAGATCCTTTTCGGCCAAAGGCTATAGAGCTAAAAGATTATTGGAGTTGGTTCATTCTGATGTGTGTGGTTCTATGACAATCCGGGCTAGAGGTGGCTTTGAGTACTTTGTCAATTTCGTTGATGACTATTCAAGGTATTGATACATTTACCTGATGCACCGTAAGTCTAAATGTTTTGTGAAATTCAAAGAATTCAAGGCGGAGGCGGAGAAGCGTCTGGGTAAAAATATCAAATCACTATGATCCGACCGTAGTGGGGAATATCCCTTTGGAGAGTTTAAGGACTACTTGTCATCAGAAGGAATTACATCCCAGTTGACTGCACCTGGCACTCTGCAGCAGAATGGAGTAGCAGAAAGAAGAAAAATAATTCTTATAGAAATGGTAAGATCCATGATGAGTTATTCAAGTTTACCCAATTCATTATGGGGACTCGATTTAGAAATAATAGCTTACATTCTGAACTTGGTACCTTCTAAGTCAATACCTTGTACTCTCACAGAATTGTGGATCGGGTGTAAGCCTAGTCTGAAACATATTTGAAATTGAGGGTGTCTAGCACATTTGCTGAAAGGGAACACGGGTAAGTTAGAACTGAGGACAAAAGTTTGGTTTTTTGTGGGGTATCCCAAGAAAAAGAAGGGTGGTCTATTTTATAACCCTAAGAATTAGAAGGTCATTGTTAGCACCAATACCCGATTCTTGGAAGAGAATTATATTATGGATCACAGGCCCAATAGCAAAATTGTTCTGGAAAAATTAAGAAAAAATACTAGTAGAACGAAAGAGAAACCTCATGTCACTGATATTCTATTACCTCGTCGTAGTGGGATAATTATCGGAATAGGTGAAAATCAAGAACAGAGTACTGATGCACAGAATTCAGATTTTGCACAGCCTGTTACTGCTAGTACGCAGACACAGGTAGTACCTCGTCGTAGTCGGAGGGTTGTTCATCAACTTGATCGGTATATGTTCTTAGGAGAGTCGTTTGACAAGATCCCGATAGAACTGGATACCACCCGAAGGGATAAAACCCTACAATAAAACACTAAAAGACAAAGATGTAGATCTTTGGCAAAAGGCTATGAATTCAGAAATAGAATCTCTGAATTTCAATCAGGTCTGGAAACTTGTAGAACCACCCGAAGGGATAAAACCCATTGGATGCAAGTGGATCTACAGGAGGAAGAGAAGAGCAGACGGAAAGGTTAAAACCTTCAAAACTAGGCTTGTTGCTAACGGGTTACTCAAAAAGAAGGGATCGATTATGAGGAAAACTTTTTGTCGGTAGCCATGCTTAAGTCTATCCGGATTCTCTTATCCATTGCCGCTCATTTTGATGATAAAATCTGGTAAATGGAGGTCAAAACATCTTTTCTTAAACAGAAGTCTTGATGAGTGTATCTATATGACAAAACCAGATGGATTCATTACAAAGGACCAGAAATACATGCTATGTAAGCTTAAAAGATTCATTTATGGACTTAAGCAGGCATCAAGGTCTTAGAACACTCGATTTGATCAAGTCATTAAGTCCTATGATTTTGATCAAAGTCGAGGTGAGTCCTGTGTGTACAAGAAGCGTGATGAAAGCATGGTGATCTTCCTAGTACTTTATATAGATAACATCTTGCTCAACAAAAATGATGTGGGGGCATTATCTACAGTTACAGTATGGTCATCACGGCTGTTCGATATGAAAGACTTGGGATAAGTCAATAACATTCTTGAGATCAAGCTAGTTCCAGATTAAAAGCAAAGGATGATGGGCTTATCACAAGCAAAATATATTGATGATATCCTTACTCGTTTTAGCATGCAGGATTCAAAGAAAGGGTCTCTCCCTTTCAGGCATAAAATCACTCTATCAAAGGATCAATGTGCTAAGGCACCTGATGAGATAGAGAAGATGAAGGCGGTTCCTTATACTTCAGTAATAGGAAGCCTTATGTATGCTTTGCTTTGCACTAGACCCAACATCTGCTTTGCCATTGGCATGGTTAGCAGATATCAATCTAATCCAGAACAAGAGTATTGGACTATGGTAAAGAATATAATCAAGTACCAGAAAAGAACTAAAGATTATATGTTGGTTTACCAGGAAAATAGTCTAGTACCTTTGTGGTACACAGACTCAGATTTTTAGTCAGACATAGAGCTTGCATCAGGAAATAACCTTGCAAATCCTTTACAAAGAGCTTACTGGCTAAGACTTTTAGTGGTCATGTATAGGGCATAGGAGTCAGATGTATAGCAGTATGATTTTGAGTATAGGTGGGAGATTATTAGGGTTGGTTTACTGAAAATCATACTTTTAGTATTTAATTTTATTTTCATAAAATTAATTTTTCATTTTGAGAATTTTTATGAGCAATATGTGCATATCATTTATTTGTTATGCATGGATGTCTAAAATTCTATATAGTATTTAATCTTGTGTGTAGAGTACGGCTTACATACAGACGATTAGATTTTAGATTCTTGTAGAATATAAGTTTTATGTTCACAATTCAGATGGAAATAGACATATCATCGGTACGACTGTGGTACAGAGTTTTAGTAGGCCTGCCTTAGTTACGGGGAACAGATAATAGTGTCGTCTATTATTCCGACTTTCTGTGTCAGTACACTTTGCGTGTATTGAACGAGACATTTGGGGTAATTAATTTTATACTGACTATATAAATTAATTCACACCCCAAGGTTATTATGAATTGTGCTTATCCTCTTAATACTAAAATAATTATTGATTTGCATATATTTAATATCCGTTATTTTGATCCATTAGAGGGTGCGATCTTATATGGGTCTATATTCCCGGTGAGTTAGATAGTGTTATTATTTATATGGCAAATATTAATTATTGACGTAATCTACGTCCCGAAAGATCGGGATTGATGATATCCTCTTAAGAAAGCTTATAGTTTTGACCGGGCAAAATCTTACAGGTGAATTTGATTATCCGGCGGTCAAATAAGTTCAGTGGAAGGGCTTAAGAAATATTAAGATACCGATTAAATTAAATTTTTAGTAATTAATTTTAATTGGCGAGTATCGAGAATCTTAACGTGGGAAAAAATGGTAAGCATTTAATAACAAGAGCTCAATACAAGAAGGTCTTGAGATTATGGATCAGAGTGCAATTATAATTCTTTAGTGGTGTGAACTGTAATTCAGTATTTTATGAAAATTGCAGAAATTGCTGTTATCTTTCCGTAATTACAGAAACCGCTGGTAGGTGTCTGTGTTCTACTGGAAGTCTTACTCATAATTACTTCCCAAGTTCCTGTTGTAGCCCTATGTATACGGGTAAGCTGAACCAAATTTATATAATATCATAATTTGTCTTTCAAGACTAAAGATATCCGGGTTTTGTCGATACGAGTTCTCAATAGTACGAAGCCCACACTACGTTTGAGAATTGTGTAAGAGAATATAATAGAAGATCTGACAGGAGCTTCAACTCAGAATCAAATCGTGGTTGAAGAATCGATCGACAAAAGGTATTCTTTTAAATTCACTTTGGTTGCATGAGTTTTATTTTGATTGTTCGACGTCAAAATTTTTATCTGGACCTCGTTTTTGGCAATTGCCTATCCAGTTAATTTTTTTCGTTAATCGTTTGCAAAAACTAAGATGTTGGTAGTCTTACCTTCAATAGGTTATTCATCAACCTAATTAGTATACGTTCTTGGGAGTCATTTGACATGATCCTGGCAGAATTGGATACCGAGCCCTGTAACTACAATGAAGCACTTCAGAACAAAGGTGCAAATTTTTGGCAATGGGTTATGAATTCAAAAATGGTATCTATGCATTCTAATCAGGTCTGTAAACTTATAAAACCACTCGAAGGGATAAAATCCATTGGATGCAACTGAATTTATAAGAGGAAGAGAGGAGCAATGGAAAGGTTGAAATCATCAAAGTTAAGTTTGTTGCTAAAGGGTTCACTCAGAAAGAATAGATCGATTATGAGGAAACCTTTTCGCTAGTAGCCATGCATAAGTTTATTCGGATTCTCTTATCTATTGCCGCTCAATTCAATTACAAAATCTGATAAATGGAGGTCAAGACAGCTTTTCTTAAAGAAAGTCTTGACGAATGTATCTATATGATATAACTGGTCAGATTCATTATAAAGAGTCAGGAACGCATGTTGTGTAAATTTAAGAGATTCATTTATGGACTTAAGCAGTCATTAAGGTCTTAGAACACTCGATTTGATTAAGCCATAAAGTTATATAGTTTTTATCAGAGTCCGGATGAGTCCTATGTGTACAAGAAGCGTGACGAAAGTGTGGTGATTTTCCTAGTACTTTATGTAGACGATATCTTACTCATCAGAAATGATGTGGGATCATTATCTACGGTTAAAGTATGATTATTTGGGCAGTTCGATATGAAGGACTTGGGAGACGTAAGTCACATCATTGGGATCAAGCTTGTGCGAGATTAGAAACAAAGTATATTGGGCTTATGACAAGCAAAGTATATCGATGATATCCTTACTATTTTTAGCATGCAAGATTTCAAGAAAGGGTTTCTCCCTTTTAGGAATGAAATCATTCTTTCTAAGGATTAGTGTCCTAAGACACCTGATGAGATAGAGAAGATGAAGGCGGTTCCTTATACTTCGGTAGTAGGAAGCCGCATGTATGCTATATTTTGCACTAGACCCGACATCTGCTTTGTTGTAAGCATGGTTACCAGATATCAGTCTAACGCAGGACAGGAGTATTGGACTGCGATAAAAAATATAGTCAAGTACCGAAAAAGGACTAAGAATTATATATTAGTTTACTAGGCAGACAGTTTAGTACATTTGGAGTACATAGACTCAGATTTTTAATCTAGCAAGGATTCCTGTAAGTCTACCGTAGGATATGTGTTTATCTTAGGAGGTGGAGTTATAAGTTGGAGGAGTATCAAGCAGTCCTACATTGCTAATTTCACCATGGAGGCCTAGTACGTGGCAGCTTCTGAAACAGCCAAGGAGACCGTTTATCTCAGGAACTTTCTGTTGGATTTGGAGGTAGTCCCTTCAATTTAGTTGACTATTATACTTTATTGTAACAATAACGGAGCGGTTGCAAACTCGAAGGAGCTAAGGGTCCACCAAAAAGAAAAGCACATTGAGCGTAAGTATCACATGATACGAGAAATTGTACAGAGAGGTGATATTGCTGTGACCAAGATTGCTTCAAGAGGTAACCTTGTCGATCCTTTTACAAAGAGCTTATCGGCTAATAATTTTGATAGTTATGTGGAGGGCATGGGTGTAGATGTATGGCAACATAATTTTGACTATAAATGGGAGATTATTAGGGTTAGTATACTGAAAATCATATTTTTAACATTTAATTTTTTTTTATTTTTTTATTTTATAATAATCTTTTTGAGTAATGTATGTATATCATCTTATTTAATGTTTTACATGGATATCTAATATTCTGTACAGTATTTTATATGGTGTGTAGAGTGTGGCTTGCACACAAAAGATTAGATTTTAGGTTCTTACAGAATAGAAGTTTTATGTAATAGTTTATATGGAAATGGACATACCATCGGAACAACTATAGCACAGAGTTTTAGAAAGCCTTTCTTAGTTACGGGAACAGATAATAGTATCATCTATTGTTCTAACTTTTTGTGCTTATACACTTCGTGTATATTGAACGGGACACATTGGGATAATTAATTTTATACTGACTATATAAATTAATTGACACCTTAAAGTTATTATAAATAGTTCTTATACTCTTAATCTTGAAATAATTATTGATTTGCGTATATTTAATATTTATTATTTTGATTCATCAGAGGGTGCGATCTTATATGGGTCCATATTCTTGGTGTGTTGGATAGTGGTATTATTTATATGGTGAATATTAATTATTGACGGAATCCACGTCTTGAAAGATCAGGATTGACGATACCCTCTTAAAAAAGCTTATGAGTTTTAACGGGGGCCAAACCCTGCAGGTGAATTTGATTATCTGGCGATCAAATAAGTTAAACGGAAGGACTTAAGGTATCACAAGATACCGATTAAATTACTTTATCAGTAATTAAATTTAATTGGCAGGTATCGATAATCTTAACGTGGGGAGAAATGTCAAACATTTAATAACAGGAACTCAATGCAAGAAGATCTTGAGATTATAGGTTAGAGTGTAATTATAGTTCTTTAGTAATGTGAACTGTAATTCAGTGTTTTATGAAAATTACAGAAATCGCTGTTAGTTTTCCATAATTGCAGATACCGCTATGAGGTTTGCTTAACTGTGAAAACTGCTGATAGGTGTCTGTGTTCCACTACAAGTCTTACTCATAATTACTCCACAGGTCTCTGTTGTAGCCCTATAAATATACATGTAGGCTGAACCGGTTTTATAACTTGTCTTCACGATTAAAGCTGTTCAGGTTCTGCCGGTACAAGATCTTGATAGATTGTAGCTCACACTACATTCAAAAATCGCATAAGAAAATGCATGTAGGCTGAACTGAAAACATCACATCTAGATCCAATAGGAAGTTCCAAAGCCAAACTGCCTCCTCGACTGCTTTAGAAGCTGTCACGTACTCGACCTCTATGATGAAATCAGCAATGCAGGACTGCTTAATACTCCTCCAACTAATAGCTCCACCTCCTAAAGTAAACAAATATCCTAAGGTAAACTTACAAAAATATTTATCTGACTGAAAATATGAGTTTGTGCACCCTAAAGGTACTAAACTGTCTACCTGGTAAATCAACATATAATCCCTAGTCCTTTTCAAGTACTTGATTATATTCTTTACCGGAGTCTAATGCTCTTACCCAGGGTTAGACTGATATCTGCTAACCATACCAATGACAAAACAGATGTCGGGTCTAGTGCAAAGCATATCATACATTAGGTTTTCTATTTCTGAAGCATAAGGAACCGCAATCATCATCTCTATCTCATCAGGTGTCTTAGGACACTGATCATTGGATAGAGTGATTCCACACCTAAAAGAGAGAAACCCTTTCTTAGAATCCTGCATGCTAAAACGAGTAAATATATTATCGATATACTTTGATTGTGATAAACCCAACATCCTTTATTTCTGATCTCGCAAAAGCTTGAACCCTAGGAAGTGACTGGCTTATCCCAAGTATTTCATATCGAACTATCTAGATAACCATACTTTTACCGAAGATAACTGTGAGACCCTGACCTATTTTATTTTTTAGAATAATGTTAGGATTGACGGAGTTAGAGCTAATCTTTGACCTCGAGTGTTGGGGTTTGTGCTTCTTCACGGTAGAACAATAGGGGCGTATGAGTTTTACGCTTATTCGGGATCCGTTGAGGCTTGTTTGGTTTGGTTTAAGGTTAGAAAACCAGTTTTACACAGAAAAACACACTGCCCTGAGGTTCGGTCGACTAGAGGGGTTGGCCCAGTCGACTGGACCGAGATTTTCTAGTTCGGTCGACTGAACTAGGTTGTTTGGTCGACTGGACTGTGGCGCTGGGCAATTTTCATGTTTTCAGTAGGCTGTTTAGTTAACTGGAGTGGGGGTCCAGTCGACTGAACTGAGGATTTTGGCGAATTTTGGAGTTTTTCTATAAATATTAGCGGCTGAGATATTTTAAAGGAGCTTTCTTCTAAGCAAAGTTTTGGTTTTCTCTGCCTTCTCTCTAGATTTCTGAGGGCCCGAGGCTCGATTTTAAGCAATCTGACAGTGGATCCTCGATGTTGGTGCCGGGGGCTTCATATGTATGCGGACATATTTTTGTTCTGATGAGGTTCAATTTTCGAGGTTTCGAGTTTTGACTCTCCGAGGTAGGATTTTAGACCCTACTATGTACAAGAGTGTTGTATGTAATTATATGTGTTTTTACCTGGTAGAAAATACATAAAATGTCATATATATGTTTAAACCTTGGTTTTTTGGGTAAAAAGCATGTTTTTCACTTTTCTTGGTTCATTACATTATATAACTTGTGGTTGGATGGCTTGCAAAGGGTTTTCTTGAAAACGATGATTTTTGTTGGAAAACGATGGATTTGATTAAAATCTCAACATTTTATGTTTTAGAGAATTGAAACGGGGAAAAAATATTTTCAAATGTTTTTGTTTGATCTCCATGTTGATGGATAGATCTAAAAACGTGTATAATGTATTTTGTGAAAGATTTTTCGTAGTTGAGCTACGGCTCGATTTTTAGAAGATTATTTAGATGTACCGGGATGACGTGTATTTGGCACGAGTTACCCTCAGTGTTAGTCCAAAAATGTGTGCAGCGTAGGTACTCAGGTCCTTTAGGTTAGTTCTCGTAAATTGAGATGGTTGGGTGCTTAGTTCCCTCAGATTGTCGCCCATAAATTAAGTGATTTGTTATAGTGCTCCGTATAGAACTTGTCATTATCTAGCGAGTCTTAAAAGGCTCGGGTCTAGGGCAATGGTCAGGAGTCTATAGTTGCTACCTTTGTCTGTGTGACAGAGTCGGTACATAGGATCATATTCTTCTTCTTCTTTTCCACGATAGTACATTCCGTGAGGGAATGTGTTTTGATTACTATTTTCCTTCAATTGTAAAATGTGTTTTGCATTGTATAAATGCTTAGTTGTGAAGGAAAAACTGTTTTGGAGGTTTGT
>JAULJZ010178883.1:0-22835 GCA_032270985.1 Heliamphora pulchella
ATAAGGTTATTTATGAAATTTTATGACAAGTGGATGCAATATCTTACTTTTCTTATGAAAAGTATGATATTTTAGTAAATTGACTATTTTCTATTTTGTTCATTATAATACTAAATGCACTCTCCTGTAACCTTTGTGGTTGCAAATTGCAGAGATGGCTAGAGTTGGTCTACTATAGTTGTTGGGTCCATAGACTCAGGCTCGTGATTGCTATTAATAATATCGATTGTTTTTTATCCCCGGAGTAAGGGGAGTGAGGGTGTGACAGTGTAGCCTCAATCAAACAGCCAAAGAGGAAGGATAAAGGACGAAAGGATCAAAAGCCCGGGAAAGACTCCTTGAAGAAAATGGAGTCAACGGCCTACTGAGCCCTACAAATGGTGTTTAAAGAGCCTTTGCAAAAACTGCTTTATCAGATAAAAAACAAGCTCTATTTTCAGTGGCCACCAAAGTTGATCGGTGATCCGAACGGACGAGATCCGAAGAGGAAGTGTCATTACCATCGGGATCACGGCCACCTAACTAAGGAATGCCGAACGTTTAAAAAACACTTAGAAGATCTAGTCCGAGCAGGTCACCTCTTGGAGTTTATTGACACCGAGAAGACTACTCAGAAAGAGAGACCACAGGTACAAGACCAAAGGCCCAAACAAAGGGATGCTCCTCTCGATGTGGTAAAAATGATTCATGGCACTATTGAGCCAATTACCTGAGCAATTATTTGACATCAAGCCAGGACTCTGGCCCACACAATGAAAGTGGATGAGGAAAAATGTCGAAGAACAGAGGAGAACTCCAGGCAGAACTAGATGCAAGGGATTAACTTCTTAGACGATGACCTCATGGAAGTACAACAACCCCACAATGGTGCTCTGGTACTGACTTTATGCATTGCCAACTACGACATAATGCGAGTATTGGTGGACCATGGGAGTTTGGTTGACATCATGTATTATAGCCTCTTCTAGAAGCTAGGGCTAAAAGACTTAGTACTCAAGAGATGCATGACTTCATTGATTGGCATCGGCACAGACTCGGTGTGGTTAGTGGGAAGAATAACTGTGCCAGTAAAGGCAGGGTCTACAACAGTAAATACTGAATTCATAGTTGTCAATCAACCTTCTACTCACAATGCTATTGTAGGTAGGACATAGATACATAGCTTGGGAGTAGTCCCCTCAACCTACCATTAGTCCCTCAAGTTTCAGATGAAAAAGGAAGTAGTTGAGATCAAAGGAGATCAGCACACAACAAGGTAGTGCTTCCTAGCTACAATAAAAAAACAAAGAATAATACCCTGAGGTGAAAACCATAAAGGTGGATGATGGCCCTACAATCCATGACTACAGCCGAACAGCAGAAGAAAAGGTAGTTAAAGATTTGAAGAAAGTCAGCTTCTCCCCAGAGGATTCAGATCGGTATTTCTTTCTCGGGATAAGTATGACCGAACAAGAAGAAACAGAACTAATGAAGTTTTTAAAAGAAAATAAAAAAGTTTTTGCATGAACGCCCTACGAGATGACAGGGATATACCCTGAAATGATCAGTCATCGATTGAACGTGGATCCCCAAAGAAAACCAGTAATGCAAAAAGCTAGAAAGTCTACCCCACATCATGCAGCGACAGTAGTTGAATAAGTTCAGCGCTTGAAAGAAACAGAGGCAATCAAAGAGATCTACTACCCAACCTGGTTGGAAAACACAGTAGTAGTCAAGAAGAAGGACAGGAAGTAGCGAGTTTGTGTTGACTTTACCGACTTGAATAAAACCTGCCCCAAAGACTGTTTTCTTTTGCCCTGAATTGATCAGCTCGTTGATTCAACAGCAGGGCATAAGAGAATGAGTTTTTTTGGATGCATATAGGGAATACCACTAAATAGCTATATATCCCCCCGACATAGAGAAAACTGCCTTCATCACTTCTCAGGGAATATATTGTTATCGGGCAATGCCGTTCAGACTCAAGAATGTAAGAGCCATATATTAGAGGCTTGCCACTAAGATATTCAGGAATATAATCGGCGAAACTATGGAGGTTTACATAGACGACATGGTGGTAAAAACCAAGTACCCAAATATACATTTGGACAATCTAAGAAAGATCTTCGAGATCCTCAAAGCTTACAGACTTAGGCTCAATGCTTCTAAATGTGCCTTTGGGGTAAGTTCTGGGAAGTTCTTAGGCTTCTTAGTGACTCACAGAGGAGTAGAGGTAAACCCTGAACAAATCATGGCTATTCAGAACCTAAAGAGCCCATAGAATTTGAAAAAGATCCAGAAGTTAACTGGGATGGCTACAGCACTCAACCGGTTCATTAGCCGAGCATTTGATCGATGCTATCCATTCTTCAAGAGAATGAAAAGAGGAAATCAATTCCTTTGGGATGAATAAAGTGAGAAATCCCTCACTGAACTGAAGCACTATCTCTCTTCTCCACCATTATTGATGGTGCCAAACAGTGGTGAAACACTGTTTCTATACCTCGCTGTATCAACTTGAGTTATCAGTGCTGTTCTATTGAGGCTGGAGGACAAAGTATAGAGGCTAATCAATTATGTGAGTAAGATACTCCTTGATCCAGAAACAAGATATTTGCCATTAGAAAATTGTCACAGCATCACGAAAGCTGATTCACAACTTTAGAACTCACCCGATTAAGATAATCACTGAATACCCTCTCCAGGCCTTACTTCCAAAGGCAGACTTCTCAGGAAGGGTGACAAGATGGGCTGTGGAGTTCGGGGAGCATGACATAATATTCTCCCCAAGAACAACCATAAAATGATAGGTTTTGGCTGACTTCATTGCCGAGTTCAGCCAGGAAGAGTATTCGGCTGACATTGTGGGGAAAGACACCAAGCAAGTTATTAAAGACAAGATAAATCCAGATACAACATGGAAATTGTATGTGAATGGTTCATCATGCAACAAGGGTGCAGGGGCAGGAATTGTGCTCTATAGTCTTGATAGAGTCCTCATAGAGAGCGGTTCGTCTTGACTTTCAAGCCATTAACAACGAAGCTGAACATGAAGCCCTCTTAGCCGGACTTCGAAACATCAAGGAGTTGAAGGCCCAAAAAGTTAAGATTTTCTGTGATTCACAACTAGTTGTAAACCAGTTTAAGGGAGAGTATGCAACAAGAGATGACAGAATGCATGCATATGTTTGGCTGGCTCAACAATTGGCTAAGAACGTTTCGCACTATGTGATCACTCAACTCTTATCCAAAGAAAACAACCATGCAGATTCTTTGGCTTGCCTAGCATTAGCAGTAAATTCTGAGGAAAAAAGAGTAATCATTGTGAAAATCCTTCAACAATCAAGCACAACTATTCCCGTACAAGAGCAAGCCTATTGTTCGGAGCTGGGTCCAAGTTGGATGGATCCTATAAGGGATTACTTGATTAAAAATGAGCTTATGCCCAATCAAAAAGAAACTCGAATGACAAGGAGAAGAGCATCTCAGTACTGGATCTCGAGTTCGGGAGATTTCTACAAGAAGTTCTTCGCAGGCCCCCATCTTTTTTGTGTGCACCCGATCAAAGTACAAGTTCTCCTGTTTGAAATACATGAAGGAATCTATAGCAGTCATATGGGTGGAAGGTCTCTAGCCCACCGAGCAATCTCTTAAGGCTATTGGTGGCCTTTTATGCAAAAGGATGCAGAATAATATGTCCAGAAGTGCGAGAAGTGTCAAAGATTTGGTCCAAACATACACGTCCCGGCTGAAGACCTCTCGCCATTTACCAGCTCTTGACCCTTTGTGCAATGGGGATATGATATAGTGGACCTCTTCCTAAGAGCCACAGGCAACAGAAAATACTTACTTGTAGCCACAGATTATTTCACTAAGTGGGTCGAAGTCGAATCCTTGGTTAACATTAGAGATGTTGATGTCAAAAAATTCATATGGAAGAACATTGTTACTCGGTTTGGCATTCCTTGAGCAGTCATTTTCGACAATGGATCTCAGTTCAATAGTTTGGTCTTCAAGAATTTTTGCTCGAGCCTAGACATTAAGAATTACTTTTCTACCCTGGCCTACCCGCAGAGCAATGGGTAGGCGAAAGCCACGAATAAAACCATCATTGATGGACTCAAGAAGAGGTTAGATGCTACAAATGGAAGATGGGTGGAAGAACTCCCCTCAGTCCTTTGGACGTACTGAACAACCCCAAAGAGGTCCACAGGTGAAACCCCCTTCTCCTTAGCCTATAGAGTGGAAGTAGTGATACCACTGGAAGTCGGATTGCCAACAATTTGAACAAAAGTCAGCTCACCCGAACTAAACGCACGAGCCTTGGCCATAGACCTAGACCTATCCGAAGAAAGAAGAGCAATGACAGCCATTAAATTGACAGCCTGCCAACAAACTCTAACTAAAGGATATAATAAAAGGATCAGACATCATGAGTTCGGCGTAGGAGATTTAGTCTTGAGAAAAGTTCTCGGCCACATGAAAGACCCAGTTCATAGGAAGCTCGGCCTGAACTGGGAGGGCCCTTACAAGATTACCTCTAAGGCGGGCACTGGGGTATACAATTTAGAAGATATAAATCGCAGGGTCATCCCTAGGCCATGGAATGCATACAACCTACGTAAATTTTATTTTTAGAACTTCAGTTTTCTGTAATTTTTTAGCTTGGCAAAAAAATGCCGTTGTTCGGCAAAGAATTCTTTTTTCAATCAAAATTTTTAAGGACTAAAACCCTAAAAACTTGGGGGCACCTCGAGAATAGTATACATCCTCCAAATAATAAGTTAGAAGGCTATCTGAACTAAATTAGCCCCAAGTATGGAAGTTAATCTCACATTTGAAAAGAATCAGCCTAGAAAGGCAAAGTTCGAAGACTATCTGAACTAAATTAGCCCCAAGCATGGAAGTTAATCCCTAGACTGGGGAAAAGTAAGCCTAGAAAGGCTAAGTTCGAAAACTATCCAAACTAAATTAGCCCCTAGTGTGGAAGTTAATCCTACACTTGGGAAGAGTAAGCCTAAAAAAGCTAAGTTCGAAATCTATCTGAACTAATTAAGCCCCTAGTATGGAAACTCGATCCCATACTTGGAAAGAAATAACTTAGCCTAAAATGGTTTAGTTTAAAAGATATTCAGAACAATGCGAGAAGATAAACTTTTTCATTAAACAAAGAGGGCTGGAACCCCTAAAGCTACAAATCAAAAGCCCTTTGGGACAGTACATATATAATTAAAAAGAAAAAATAAACACCTCAGGAGGTAGCGAGAAAGTCCTTGGTGGTCACCACTGGAGTCCTTACTTTTTCAGCAGCTGAGGGGGCAGTTTGGACTGCCCTAACATTATTTTCTTCCGCAGCAACAGCCTATCCTACCACTCCTTCTCCTCCCTCTTCTTCTTCCACCTGATGGCTAGGCAAGGGAATCTCTGTGTATAAGGGAAAGGATGCCTCAACCCCTGCAGCTTATAAGGCAGCCAGCCTCCCACGCGCTGGTGTATATGATATCTTAGAGTTTGGGGATTTGCCCTTTGTAGTTCTCGGTAGCCTCGGCCATCCCCTCGGTGTAGGCCTTCTCATTGGCCAGGGTTAGTTCGGCTTCAGTCTCCTCGAGCTTAGCCTGCGAAGCCAAGAGGAGGTCTTCTTGTTCTTTCAACTGCCTCTTTATCACAGTCTCCATAATTTGTAGCTCGGAGACCTTTGCCTGAGCAACCTTAGCAATCTTGCTCTTCTCCTGAAGGCTAGCCTCTAATTTGCTGATCTGCTTGAGGTAATTGAAATTGGCTTGGCAGAGCTTGGTGAGCTCGCTCTCTTGCGCCTCAACGCGTTCCACCATAGCCATCAGGCGCTGTAAGCTATAGGAAAAGAAACACTAAAACGGTCAATAGAAGTAAGGACAAAGCCGAAGAGAAGGAATAAAGACAAGTTAAGTACCTGAATGGAATGGCGGGCGTTAGATTTGACTGACTTCTCATGTGGAAGTTTTCGGACTTCCTCTATGTCCGCCGGTAAGAGCAACGCCTTCGACAGTTCAAAAGCTGTTTTAGGGGACCTAGCCCAATCTTCAACGGTGATGGGGCGATCCCCCTTTGATAGAATAGGGGTCCACGGCCCAGGACTCTCGGTGCCTTCAACTACTTTCTTCCCCTTCCCCTTGTATTTCTTCTACTTCTTCTCTTTTTCCTTTCCCTTCAAGTCCTCGGTAGCTTTTGCTTCCTCACCACCCTCTACTTCTCCAGACTTCCTCAACCTCTTCAAAGCAAGAAGACAGCTCCCTCCGAAGTAGCTCATGAGAGCTCGGTAGCCTTGGCACACCGAAGCTCTTCTACCCGAGCAATTGTAGTAACAATGATCTTCTTCTTAGAACCACCAATAGTCAGGAATTGTGTCAGTCAGCTGCAAGGGCCTTCCTTTTTGCCATTCTTTCAATGTCGGCTAGATCAGAGGAGTCCGCTGAGGAAGAAGAAGATGAAATTAAAATGGTATATCCTGGGGATGAAGGGCCAGGCCCGTTAGTCTTAAAGGAGAGTTGAGCAACCGTCACCTGTCTTTCTACTCAGGTGAAAGGCAGAACTATCGCTTCAGGGACGTTGATCGGTGCTGAGGTAGGTGCTGTAACCCAAACACCAGATATGTTTGCCCAAATGAAACTTCTATATGTAGGTATGTATTTGAGCAAAATATGAGCAACTCGCCCTAGTCCCCGCTGTTCGGGCAACCCCTTGTATGGCCAGACCTTCTGTAAATCCTCTAAATGGATGCCAAGAAGAGGGCCACGGGCCGGATTGTTAGCAATAGCACTCGCACCAAACAAGGAGATAATTGAGAATTTTTGGAAGAGCATACAAATGCTGAATTGAGTGAGAAATAAAGACAAACAGGTGGTGATAAGAACTACCGGGTCCGGGTCCAGGTCCATCCTTCCGAGGAACTGTGAAGATGTTGTGCTCCTCGTTGGGGCCGAATTTGAAATTCCCGATTATATAGAGAAAGTCGTCATCAACGTTCTTCCTCGAATCCGATAGTTCAATCACCATTTTTTCGCTCCCCCTTTTTGCTTTGAGATAATAGGACCCCGTGGAGTGCTTAATCATATTATAGCAATAGACGATGTCCCAGATACCGAGATTGGTACCTAGGATTCGGTTGAGCTCCACGATGCCCATTATCACTCTAAAAACATTAGAAGAAACTTGCATCGGGCTCACCCTGTAGTGCCGGAGTACATGCCGAAGCAAGGGAGAAAGTGGGAATTGAACTTCCCCTTCCACTATGGCAACTAATGGAAGGGGAAGCTTTTCCCAATTTCCTTTGCGCGAGTCGTTGGCGTTAGCAAGGGTGATGCCGATGTCGTTAGGGATTTGGTACCAGTGCCAGAAATTTCGCATTGCCTCTGGCGTCGCTACCAATTTTCTGAACTGGCCCATCCGACTCAAGGATTTTTTTAGAAAATAGAAAAATCGAGGGAGATTTGAAGGAGAAGATGGGCAAAACTCATCTCAAAACAAAAAGAAAGGAAGAACGAGTTAAAAAAGATGCTTGCAAGGTGCCAGAGTCTGGTTTTAGTCGCTAGTTTTTGGGTTTCTTTGCCGGAGATCGAAGAGAAACGCTTAAAAGGAACTTTGAAGATTAAAAGATGGAGAAAAGAAGAAAGGAGACGTAGCGATGGATTTTTATATCCATCGTATCAAACGACATGTGCATTCAATGCGCCGTACGTTTGAAACAACACGAGGGTTACTGAGACGACATCTGCCACCCCTCTGCACACCAACCGTAGCACGCCACGTCACTATAAACGGGGCTTGAGGCAAGTTGTCACTTATGATGGGATGTCAAGGGGTTTGAACATCTGAATTACTACTAGAGGTACCGAATTAATATCCCCGAATAGGGGAGCACATGCTGGATTGTCAAACACCAAAAGATATGAACACCAAGTTGCCGAGTAAAAAATATACTAGAGCAGGAACAAACATAGATCCGAACAATTATCCAAACAGACATAGCGTGGAATGAAGATGCCTACCGAATAAACAAAAAAACTTCGACTCTCCACTAGGCAGTTCGGCTAAGAGATAGCCAGAGCTGAGGGCAGTTGAGGGTTGACAAAATTATGAGCTTGAAGCCCAGCCGAAAGCAAGTGGGCTCAAACTTGCCTTAAGGTGCCGTCTCACTGAAAGTTCGGACCATGATGAGTTCGGACCATCCCAGAAAGGGGCAGCCCACAATATTCAAGCCCAGATTAGCTCGAGGCAAAAGGCTAGCTCAGGAAGATCCCATTCCCAATAGGATAGTTCGAGAATGCAGAGTCAAAGCATCCTAAATCAATAAGAATTGCTTTAGGATAAGGCATAATCTCTGGTAAGCAAGAGATTAAGGATAAGAGAGTCCTAAAAGGACTCAGCCTCCCTAGATTTAACCCCTATAAAAGGGAGGACACTCCATACCCTTAGGTAAATAATTCCAACCCAGTTCTTAATTAGAAACCTCTCAGAGAGAAATCAAACTTGAACATTGGAGTGCTTCCTAGTCAAACTAGGTTGGTAAGTACTAAAGGTGTTCTTCGTCTTGCAGGAGTTCGGCAATACCGTGAGTAGCCTCTAGTGAGTTCGGCAACAAAGAGTCCGGTTCTTGATCTGTTCGGGATCATCATATTTGAACAAATCAAATTGGTTCGGATTGCGCCGTCCAATTTACAACGCATACAGAAGGAGACTCTCTTAATGTGATCGATACAATCAATTCATTGGATGAGAACCGATCCAACATCGTGAGTTAGAGAATATTCATAGATTTTTAAAACGATTTCGTAGAGTTTCTTGCTCACATGTTCGAAGAGAGGGCAACTCGGTGGCCCATACTCTTGCTAGAATGGTAATTTCAATTAGGGCAACTAAAATATGAATTGATAGAATTCCAGTGATTTGAGTTGTTAGGTTCATGTTTTTCCTCTATCAAATAAAAAATGTTGCCAAAACCCATGTGGTCCCTTTGTCGGTAATTCTCATCAAATTGGACAAAAACATTGCACTGTCATATGACTAAGGCCTTGTTTGAAATAAAAAAAATGTCACATTTTGACATTTTTTGAACTTATTTTATTATTTTTTAAGAAAACTTTACTTTTTTTATTCACCATGGTAAGAAAAACTGAAAAAATAATTTTATTAGAGGATAAATAAAAAAATTAAATATAAAAATTAAAAAAGGCTTATTGGCTTTGGCTTTTTTTTTTCTAAGTTTTTAAACTTTTTTCTCCTTTAATTACAATTTTGATAAAAAGATGGAGAAAAAAAAATTAACTAAAAATTATTAAAAAATTCACTAAAAACAGAAAAAAAAAAACACGGAGAAATCGTTATCTCAAACCAAACTTTAATAACATGTTTATATTCATAAAGACATTAATCCATAATAATTATAAATTGAAATTTTTTATGCTGACGAGTCATCTCTACAGTACATATGTACAAGAGTGACAAATTTAAGAACTAAACTTAGAAGATGTATTAATTCTCTTTTTATTTTAAGCTTGTTTAACTCGTGATCTAAAATTATTTTTACTCTTTTGTTTAAAGTTAAAGAAAAATCACCTTTTTTTCTATACTAGTATGCAGTTAAATTAATCCACCATTAAACCAAACGAGATTTTTACTTATTTAGTTTAAAATCAGGAAAAGCAAGAAAAAAAAGGTTTAAATTAAGATGAGTTTTATAGAGAAAATTGTCATTTCTCTCTTTCTCTCTTTTTTTTTCTTTCAAATTTGATAATTAAACTGTGATTTTTAATTATCTTCCATACACATGTTTAAAATAAGTTTAAGTTCATTGTTGTGAAACAACTTATTCAACTACTGTTTCTCGTCGTTACGACCCTCACCTCGCCTTTTTGGTGTATTTTTAAAAGTCTCGAGTTTGAATTTTTTTTTTCACCGACATTGTCTTTTGCGATTGTTATTTGTAAGAATAATATCAAAATATATTTTCAAATTTTAATGACCTTATAATACACAAATTCTTTGGCTTAATTACTACATTCACGGGTATAGATAATTATACACCTTCTGCAAGTGCTAAATGCATATATACTGTACAAAGTAAAAAAATATGTACAATAATTAGAAATTGTTTTTTAAAAATATGTTGGGTCTTTAAACGAATATAGTTACTTACGGGGACATTAACTAATTTTATTAAGAGTATATTTGAAAATATTTTTATTTTTTATAGTTAAATTTGAAATATCAAAATCTTGGGGATATATAACTAACTAATTTTATCAAAGATATATTTTATTTTAAAATATTTTTAAATATTATCAGTAAAAGTGAGAATTTAT
Source organism: Heliamphora pulchella (assembly GCA_032270985.1). Lineage (NCBI taxonomy): Eukaryota > Viridiplantae > Streptophyta > Magnoliopsida > Ericales > Sarraceniaceae > Heliamphora > Heliamphora pulchella. The sequence continues at coordinate 10,317 of JAULJZ010178883.1, forward strand.
ATCAAAACTTGAGGTGCAAGTGCACCCAAACCTTCATTAGATCCTTCACTGTGTACCGAATTATGTTGAGATTGAGTTTGTAGTGGTGACGGAAATTAATTAGAATGTAAAGTAAATTTAAAGTAAGTTATTTGATTAATTAGAATATATGCTAGTTTTTTTTTTTTACGTTTGCTGAATAAATTACTTTTTTGTTCAAATTACGTAGTAGTGTTCTTATATATAATTAATTATAACAATTATATATATATAGGAAATTAGCTATCAAACATGTGTTAGTGTCTTTTGGAATAAGTAATAATTTAAATAGAGTATTTGTATCACGGCCGGCATATGTAATGGCCCAGTTTGGGCTAAATTTTAGTTTTTGTTTATTTTTTAAAATCTTTTTAGTATTTCTTTTTATTATTTAACTGAAATTTTTTATATTTTTTGAATCATTTTGATAAGATGAATTTAATTTCTTTTTAAAGAAATTGATCAAAAATTTAAAAAATTCACTAAAAAGAAACATAAACAACATAAAATTTGCCTTATTAATTTATTTTTGTCCTTTATAATTTTTTCTAATAATTTGATAAAACTTTTTTATTTTTTGACTCATCTTAATAAGAAAAATTAAAAAATATAATAATTTAATTAAATAAAAAACTACTAACAATAAAAATAAATAAATAAATATCTCAAATGGGACCAAAATTACTTATACATGCCTACTTTTTCATAACACCATGTGATCAATGGAAGGAAAATGAATAACATTGATTAGGTGATTGGTGCCATACTTTTTTTTTTTTTTTTGCCAAACGCGTTTTGGGTCGTGGCAATTGAGAAAGATGCCTTGGTTATTACATCAACTCCAACGTAATATCTTCTAGAACTCGTGAACTACGCCGTTTACAATATAAAACGCCAATAAATTTGAAGAATAAATATAGCTGTGGCGTTGAAAGTGTCATTAGAGATGTATAACTATTTGTTTGAAGGCCTGCCTCTATAATATGATAATTCTACGTAATACTCCTATTTGATACCGATAAATTTTATGTAGGAATATGATAATTTATTTTTATTAAGTAATTAAAACACAAAAAGATATTAAGTGTGCTTATTGTATTCTGCGAAATCATATAATTATGGATAATTAGGGTTTTATAATTCTACGACGGTTTGGATTTTAGGGTTTCGTAATTTTATGGCAGTAAGAATTTTAGAATTTATCTATAAATATGAGTCTTATAATGCTAGTAGGCTTGTGATGAATTGAATCAAAAGAGTATAGAATGTCGAGAGAGGCGCAAAAATTACCGTGGGTACTAGAGTAACCTTTGAGCGGATAAACGAGAGTTGTTTTAAGACTCGAGTCGTAAGTGTTGGATTTTCGGGTTATGGGTAGTTTTTGGATATTTTTAGTCTTAAGATTGTATACTCTACTGTTATAGTAGATTATTTCTATTACCTATAAACGTAGACAGATTATACCGAACTATGTAAATTTTTGCGTGATTTATTTTTGTTGTGTGCATGAATGTGTTTCTATTTGCATTCAAGAATTAGTTGATTAAATTCCAATATGCAGTATCAGAACTAATGGTTGACGATTCAAAACTGTGATGGGAGATCATGGCACATATATATTTTTTTATCTTGGTTCGTATAAATCAAAGAATATTTATTTTGTAGAGGAAATGAAGGAAAAAAAATGACAACTTGGTATGGCGTGCAAGGCGAAAGGCACTGCACTGGACAATCAAGATTAGTTGTAGGTAGAGTCAAATCAGACAGGAAATTTTTGATTCAATAGATGATAAACAATCAATACATCTCGACGACTGAGTGAAGTAACAACAGACACCTCGACAAATAGATGTCAGGCATCTCAGTATAGAGGTGAGAGCCATATTGGTTTGAATGTAGCTGATTGACGATGACAGCATAGTCGACATCGGCACTGGTTACCTTTAGGGTGCATTACATAATTCAAGTTACAGTTGAGATTGTTGGGTGTATATCTTGTATTCTATGAACCCATATAATTAGATTTTATAGTTATATGACAACTACAGTTTTAAGATTTAATTTCATAATTATATGGTTGTTAGAGTTTTAGGGGCTCTTATAAATATGAACTTTATAATTTTAGTAAATTTGTGTAGAGAGTAAATCAAAATGGTACAGATGTAGGGAGAGGCAAAAAATACCAAGGAACGAATGTGACTTTTGAACAGTGAAATGTGATTTGTTTTAAAACTCGAGTTGTGGGTGTTGGGTTTGAAATATTTTTTGTCTTAAAATTGTATACTCTATATTTTATTAGATTATCTCTCTGATCCGTGGACAAAGGTAGATTGTGTCGAATCACGTAAATTCTTGCGTAATTTATTCTTCGGTGTGTATATAAATGTACTTCCGTTTGCGTTCAGGAATTAACTGATTAAATTCTAATAAGAAGTAATTATCCACATAATATAAATTACGATGATTTATTTTAAAAAGTATCATCTTGTATCACTTACATGGAACTTTGAAAATACATAAGAACTTGCCGTTTACATGTGCCACATAAAATTGCTACCTTAACACCATAAGGTGTTATCAGCTACTAAGCCTGTGTTTGGAGTATCTTATTTTTGTGGCTTTTTAGCTTAAAAGCCAAAAAATAATCAACTGGTTTTGTTTATTAGGCTTTTTTTTATTTTTTTATTTTTTTTCTCTTTTTATACATGATTTGACATTTATTTTTTTATAAAAAAGCCAAAAAAAACTAAAAATCACTAAAAAAAATTTAGTCTAAACACAGGCAAAATTTGGGTGCCACTTACAAGTGTTATAGTAGTGTATTAGTATCACAAGGCCCTGTTTGATGGGCTTTCTAAGCTAATGGGCCGTAATGTTAGTCTCTATCGATCCTACTAAACTCTAGTTTGATTTATCATTTTGGAGTTGGACGACTATTCTCATGGGATTAGGAAACTCAGCTTGAGTATGGTATTAGCAATCCAGTCCAAGGAGATTGGATGGACAACGACCAAATTAACCCCGCAATCATTTTTGGGAGATTGCACTTAAAAAACCCATCACTACAACGAGACCACCTTTGCCGACCAACCATTTTGGCACACTGCATTAATAACACACATACAATATAAGCTAGACTCAACTGTTGCATTACAGTGAAGATTTTCTCTAGATAAACTAATTTCATCCATGAAAGGGGCTACAGAAAACATGATGACCCTAAGAGCAATGAACCAGAGAAAAGAAAAAAAAAAATTGAATGCGAAGGTAAAATTGAAAAGTGATAAATTTAATTCAATCTCATATGTCCAAAACAAACAAGTAATTGTTTAGTTCATTACCTAATTTATTACAAATCAAACGAGTACGGAATCATTCACAATTTTTATACTAAACTTACCTCATTGTTAATTATTCTACTCAACTTACACTCGTACGTTATGAAACGAGCCCAAAGTGACATGAGTGTCAATCTATTGCACCAGTTGAAAATGTTACTAAATTTAAAAATGCCACTAACAATATTTTATATTAACAATTATAACCAATATTAATTCGTTGCGGTGCTCGATTCAATTTGTAAGATTCTATTCATAAGATGCTAACACCTAAACTAGGTTTCATTAGGTTTGGCTGAGTGTAATTGGTTCCTTAGTTCTCTCCACATTAACCTCTCCATAACTTAACAGAGAACAATTTCAAAGAGAAGGAATAACTTATAAGGCTCGTTTGGATAAAGAATTATTTTTATAGGATAATTAGCGTATTCAAAATATTAGTGCATGGAGTATTATAAATTGCGTGTATTATTAGTGTAGTATTTTTTATATCGAAAAGTGTTTGATTGAGAGTAAGATAATTTAAGGATAAATAGTACGTTATTTGGTTTGACTTGATTTTAGTGAGATTAAATCTTTTTATGTACAAAAATGCTCAAAATAGTTTCGTAACTAACTAATCCCCCTCCCCCCCCCCCTCCCCCATAAAATTGAGATAGTCCCACTAATAAAGTGTTAAATTGGTTGAGAGGGTTTTCTTAACCTTGCCAAATACTTTCTAAACATGGCATTATATTAAACTATTTTCAAATAAACACATCTCCCTATTTAATTCTTCCTCCAAACATGCTCATATAGAAGCAAAGAGAGGAGGATGAAGATTGCATTTGAGAACATTAATTACTCGCTCAGCATTGCTTAGCTGTAATGCACACACATAATTAAGTTATTATGAAGCTAGAGACAAATTAATTAGTTACTCATGGTTGATAAAAAAAAAAAAAGACAATAAGGCCTCCTTAATTTAGCATCTGGTTTTAAGTTGATTTTTTTTTTATTTTTTTACTTTAAGTTAAAAAAAATTAAAAAATAACGTTGGGCAATGCGAAGGCTTTTAGCATTTTTGCTTTCTTATATAAAATAGTTTTACATATTTTTTAAAAAATATCATAATTTTTATTACACTGATTTAATTTTTATAAAAATTATATTTTTAAAATCTACTCGCCAAAATCTATCCAACAAGATATATATTGAACACAAAATTATGTAAAAATAAATTTTTAAAAAATTATAACAAGTTTTTTTTAAATTAAAACTCTTTTTGGCTCAAAGCAATTTTAAGCCAAGTTTTTGGTTTATTATTTTTTGATTTAAAGTTATTTTTACGATTCATTAAATGAGTTTTTTTGTTTATTTAGCTTAAAATAACTTTAAAAAAAAATCTAACTTAAAATTAAATTGCTAAGTCTACATAACAAGAAAACTACCCCCAAGGTTATTCAAAATTCAAAATTAGTAGTGTCAAAATGAAATGTTTATTTTGAACTCGCGGTGCAATTTTCAACAACTTTTATGAGTATATAACATTTTTGTAAGTCTCCCAATCTAAGACAAAGGGAGTGTTTGGGAGAACTTCTCTCAAAAAGCTTATTCTTATTTTTTTAGACTTTTATATGTTTGTGTTAAGATATTTTACCTTTTCAATTCTCTCTCATCACAACGAATATAAAAATATTACTTTTTTTGTCATTGTTGAAATAAGTTTAATAAAGATAAAAATAAATTGAATTTTAACTAAAAACAATTTATTCTTGTCTTTCTAAAACTGTTTTTTTTAAAAAAAACATTATCTTGGTGAAAATAAACTGTATTTTGACTAAAAATTGCTTTTTTCTTGTCTTCTTTAAAGTTTTTATTATTTTCTTGTCTAAGTTTTTTTTTTTTTTTTAATCTTTTTGAGTACTCGGAATGAAAGAAATTTAAAATGTAAAAATCTTGAATAAAAATATAAAAAATATAAAATAAAAAAACAAAATAAGCTACTTAGGAGAAAGCTCTCCCAAAGGCCCTCAAAACCATATGCAAATATAACCTCATCAAGATCATGCAAAAGAGACCTAACGGACTCCCATTTATTCATCCTCAATTTCTTCTTCAGCTTGGCTGCCTTGGCATATTAACCCCCAAGAACATATCGACCGATATATTAATAAATATCGATATTAAAAGTTTAAAATTTTGATAGGTATTGATTAATATGATATGTAACGATGGATATTAAAAATGTTATTAAGCATCTACGGCATCTACAGGTTTGTTCACTGGTATTGCCATACGGAAGAAGCTTGAACTCGAGATTTCCTCGCCCGCGAACGTGAAGCACCTGCGCATATCTCCCTCACCATTTTTACTCCTCTTCAGGATCTTCATATAATCCATCCATGGTTCTGGCATTGAAGACGCCAACACAATTGTTGATCCTTTTCCCTCTTGATCATTATAACTCTCTCTTTCTCCCTCATCATCATTTTCATCTTCACCATCTTCATCCATGTCTTCCATTCCTTCTTCAATCAATTGAAGTTTTTCTCGGTCCACAGTTTCATCAGCCGAGTGGCAACAACAATATTTACTGGTGTTTTGATCGAGAGGTATTAGGTTTAATACGAGACGACCATTTTCTCTCTGGGCTTCGAAGTATTCGTAATGATTCACCTTTTCTTCTCTAAGGATTAGGCTCCCATTCGTGTAGTGTCTGGTGAGAACCCACGGCATCCGACCTGTCAAATTCCCCGTTCTTGCTAGTGACGGCAATGGCGGTGGGTACTGATGGTCAAACTCCCTCTTATTTCTTCCAATTTGTTGATTTCTCTTCCTTTGATGATTGTTCGTAAAAGTTTTTCTATCCTCCATTTCTTGTAACGCCTCCTGATCATTGGAACAGCTCGTGTAGACGCCACTCTCCGACCCTATCAAGTCTCCCATTGTAGACGACCAAGATGATGAAGATGGCGAAGATGACAAAGATGAAGCAGATAAAGTTTTTTTGGGCGACGATTTCAGAAGAAAAGAAGAAGAAGATGATATGGATGAAGAAGAGGAAGTCTCCGCCGACGATTTCAGAAGAAAAGAAGAAGAAGACGACGACGCCGACGACAATGTTGACGATGAAGAAGAAGAAGAAGAAGAAGAAGAAGGAAGAATGGAAGAAGTACCGGAGTTGAAGTTATGAGGTGTTGAGCAAATTAGGGCACCAAGACCTGGTTGGAGATGGCGATGGGATGGCGATGACTTTGGGGTGTGAATTGGAGAGGATAATCTTGTCATCCACAAGACAACGCCATAGATCACTGAAACTACTGGTTTAACCTTATTAAGAAGACCTTCTTTCACGAGTTCCATTTTGCTGCTAGAGTTTGTTTATATATAGATGTTTATATATATAGGATAGGCTCACAGCTTCAACACTAGCACGTGTGCACTGTAATATTTGAATCGATCGAGAGATGCTTGTAGTTTTTGGGTATCTTTGATCACCTTCCAATGTTATAATCAACCTGCAAGCAAATGAAAATAAAAATATTGGTACCAAAAAAATGGAAAATAAAAATACAATTAAAATCTTAGAAAATTCTATTTTAAAAATATTCTTATACCCAAATAATAATAAATAAATACGAACTTTGAATTTTCATTATTCTTCTATCTCAATACACTCCCCGCTCTATGACAGAAAATTATCAAGTACTCTAAGGTCCGCATTATGTGATTTTATTAGAAGTGTATTTTTGTCTTTTACTCGGAGTGTTTAATGCTTAGATCTCAATACACACAATACTCGAGATATTATAGATGCATTTATAATATTAGATATATTTATAAAGAAAATGATATTATCCCATTCTATATTATGAATACACTTCAAAATCCATATTTTAGAGTACATTTAAAATTGCTTCATGTATACTTTTGATACTAGAGACAAATTTAAAAAAAAAAATGTTACACAGATAACCAACCATAGAAACCACATAAAGTTGATCCTGACAATTTATTTTTTATTGAAATTGATAAGTGTTATAAAATTCAATGTAAGCGAATAGATAGAATTTAATTTCTATGATTGGCTTGTTAATGATTGTTTGTGTACGTAGTATTACTAATTTTAGAATACAATTACAAAAAGGTGAGTGAGAACATCAACTCTCAATTTCAAGCCATTTTCAAGTCATCACAATTATTTTACTTTTACACCCTAAAATCCTTCCATTTCTTCATTAATTTGCCATTAAATGCAATTAATTTGCATTAATTTGCCTCAAGTAAGATTTTAAGGTAAGGGGGATGAAGCTAACTTAGGTGCATGTGGCCCATTTTCCTGTCAGGCAAAAGTTGCAGCCACCTAGCAAGTTCAAAGTCCCACCTTGTACATATCTGGCATCAAACACTGCCATGGACGTGTAAGAGAGCTTACACAAAGTAACAAAATAAAATCTGTTTGTTCTTCACAGATTCCATCTTCCAGATCATTTATGAAAAATTAACCTGCAGGGAGGTATATATACAGATAATGCTTGTAAAAAAAACAAAGAAGAAGAAGTTTTGTCTAGTTCCCCAATCCCAAGTTACAACATGTATGTGATGTAAAGACACCACCTAATTTGGTGTAAACCCTTTTTAAATTGGCTCACATTTTTGGTTTTTTATTTAAAAAAATGCTCAGCCATCCGCTCATCTCCGACGACTAATTATAATCGGTAACGTATCAAAACAGTAATAAAAAAATATATACCTTACATAAATGACTGTTGAAACTCTTCTTCTATATATCTCTTGTGATAACGAGCAGTATCTCGTGAATAGTTGGTGATAAAACATCAATGTTTGATGAGAAATACATAAAAACATACTTTTACATAGCGCATACACAAAATTAATTCAAATCTCTGTGGCTTGAAAAGCCCGCTTGAAGAAAAGTATCCTCCAATTCAGTGTGAAAGTAAACAAGAAAAGGTTTGAACCTTGACTCGCCTCTCGCCTCCAATGTAACCCACACAAAAAAAAAAAAAAAAAAAAAAAAAGAGAAACCATTATAAACAAGTAAAGGAGCTCTCAAAATAAAGAAGAATTTTTCATAGATAATTAGTAAAATTATATGTTAGATCATGTCTCGAAAATTTCGTTTCTCAATTTTTAGATAATCTAGAAGAACAAAAGGTTCCAATTTTTAGATAATCTAGAAGAACAAAAGGTTTTAATGGTAAAGAATTCATAGCCCACGGTTAGAGATATGTTTGTCAAACAACAAAATTTAAAAAATAAAATATATTTGCAAAGTCATAACCTAAATTAAGAATAGTGTTTGAGATGGAGGTCAATGAGTTTTAATTAACTACATTGAAAATAATATTAAAAACAATGTCAGTGCACCAAATAATACGCTGACAAAGATTTTACACACGCCTAAAGATTATAAAATATAAGTTAAGTGGGAAAGAATAACATGTGAGAAGGCCTACCACTAATAGTAAAGCTGAATGGAAAGAAAAAATCTACCTAACCCAAAAATATATCTAAAAGTTTTACCTCAAAAATAATGTGCTGATAGAGTGTCGATTCAAATTTAATAAGTTATGCGTCACATTCTAAATAAATCTTAATTTTTAAATTCTAGATACTTTTTCTTTGTACCTGACATTGTTTTTATGTAAAATTCATCATTTTGAGGAGAGAAGACTAAGAGGTCTTAATTACCTTAATTACCCCTGTCAATGTTCATTCCACCCTTGCTCTACAATGGAAGACCGAGCTTGAAAAAAAAGATAGAAATGCTGGCTCGCTCGTTCACTCGCTCGCTCACAGAATCAGCAATGGGAGAGAGAAAAAATGAAAAAGGCTCAATGAAGAGAGAGAGAGATGAAAAAAAAAACGGTGTTGAATTCCACTCTTCTCAAATCCTCCAAGGAAACTAGCTGTTCTCCCATCTTTTTCTCTTTCCACTTTGGAGCACAATTTATAGGGCGAGAGACTCATGGTTTGGGGTGATTTTAACATGACTCTAACTAGTTTATTTAGGTTTTGATTGGCAACTTCATATTTTTATTTTTTTGGTAAAAATGCCGAAAAGTTAAGATTACTTATTTGGTAAAAAGAAAAATCTTTTTTTTAATTATCTAAAAAAAAATAAAAAGTCAAATCAAAATACAAATTTTCAGAATATTCTATTCAAACTCCCACAATTTTTAAAATACAATAATACTCTTTATTTATAATTTATTTACTATCACTAACAGTTACATATAATTGTTAATATCAAATATGTAGAAAGATAAAATTGTCCACTTTAAATAAAAAGTAAAAAAAAAAATAACTTTTTACCTAAATAATTAATTTTTAAAAAATTAACTTAAAAATTAAATTACTAAATAACTTATTTTAAACATAATTTAACTTTTAACTAAAAATATAAAAAAACACTAAATTTTAAACTAATTAGCAATCAGACATTTTTAAGGTAGATACAATACCTGCAGGGGTTAATATTATCCTCTCACTCTTGAGGTGAAAATGGGTCCACCCAACATGTGATGCACGTCAACGTCAATTCCTTTGCAAATTACATCGCCGTGCGGACCGGACCGAAAGGGCGGCCGGGCCGATCACGGTTTTTAATTTTAAAAAATTTATTGTTCCTAAACAATAATTTATATTATTTTAAATATAAATAATTTTTTTTAAGCCATGAATGTCAAATTTGGGGCTTTGACTTTTTAGTTAAAAAGTTTAAAAATCTAAGATTACCCTTTGGTAAAAAAATCAAAAAAATCAAAAAATTAAATCAAAATACAAATTTTTAAAATATTTTATTTAAACTCTTACTACTTTTAAAATACAATAATACCCTTTATTCATAACTTATTTACTACCACTACTACCTATATATAATTTTTAATATCAAATATATAAAAAGGTAAATTTTTTTATTTTGAACAAAAAATAAAAAAGTTAATTTTTTATCCAAACAATCAACTTTAAAAAAAAAAAACTAACTTAAAAACTAAATTATCAAACAACTTAGAATTCAATTTAAATTTTAAACTTAAAATAAAAAAAGTAATTTTTAAATTAATTACCAGCCCTAATACTTTTTACGAGTCTCTGACCACCTAATAATAAAATTCTAGTTTTTCCGACGGATTAAAACATTGCATGACAATTGTGCGAAGTGTGTCATGAATAATGCAAATGTGTGTATCCCTTTTTAACACAAAGTGGCAAAGCTGAAGTCTGCCACCTAATTTGCTAACCTCCTGTGGGAGCCAGCTAAGCTGGTTGTCTTAAAGGGTATTGGTTCGTATTGCATACGAATACTTACTCTACTTGGTACGTAATCTTTGTTTGGCGTTTCTTAAAAATTAATTTAATTTTTTTAAAAAAGAAAATTTTGAAGCTGTGATATTTGGCATTTCTAAAAAAATCTCATTTTTTTTAAAAAAGAACATTCTAAACACTATAACTTTATTTTTTCCAAAAAAATACTATAATCCTCACAATTTAAAAAATAAACTCCACTATTAAAAACAAAACAGCGTAATATGGTTCGGCCGCATTGAATCGATTGAAATTCGTTATATCGTAAACATGCTTTTCCGCTCTTATTAATAAATTTCAAATAAAAAATATTATGTACCCAAAAAAATGTCAATAATTATGTCCCGAATTCAAAATTAATGAATCAAATTTAATTAGTACGGTACGTAAGTCACACTGCAAGTGAAGTTGAACCATTAATTTTGAGATTAAATTTTTAGGTAAATAGTATTACTGATTTCAAATATTGATAATCATTCAAAAATAAGTTAGGTGGAGACTACAATATCATTTTAACTGAATATGGTAGAAAGACTGAAATATATAACTCATCATGGTCGGTATTTTTCTTTTGTTCATCAATTTTTTTAGTATTTTAATAACACCTTCTCACTAGGAAGTTTGTAATACTTCCCGCATAAAACTTTGGTTTCTCTTGGTAGCGATTTTTTTTTCCTTGCGTGAAGATTTTTTTTTTTTTAACTCCATTTCAGGAGACATTTTTCTGCACCCAATGTATCTATTTAATGACTTGTTTAGGGATAAGTCTAAGTTAAAAATCAATATTATCATAAATCCCATTTAAAAATAATATACTCAAATTAAAATATTCTCTACACGGGAGATCGAGGGGAGGACAAGTAGTGACAGTCACCATCTCTACGATTTTAAAAACTCTTACTATACTGCGTTATTTTTTATTTTTCTCCAAATTCTATTAGTTCACCACCACTAGTTTTTTTTTAAAAATAAATAATTCGTCAACATTTATATTAATGTATTCATAAGTTTGACAAATTTGATCAGACATATTTTTTATGTTTTATTTTTTGAACAATAAGACATAGTGCTACACGTGATTAATTACAACTTCGTTAAATTAATCTAAAGTTTTATTAAAATTTTTATTTTTATTAGTACTTATTAAGTGTTTTAGTAGTTTCTTATTGTCCATATAATTGCATTGTTATATTCTAGCCGCACTAATTACTATCTATCTCAATAACATAAAACAAAAAATAATAATTTCTTATTCTTCTTGATATGTATATTTCTTTATATCTTAGAAAATACTTATTTTTATATGATTTGGGCGATTGATTTTAATTTCAGAAATATATTTTTATTTTTAGGTTATATTAAGTAGAGTGTATACTGATTTTGATTTTTTGTTAGTTTATTGATTGATAATTGATTTGTCAACAATATTTAAATTGTGTAAAGTGTTGGTAAAAATAAAAAAATAAATAATTTATCCTTTTATTGATAGAGTGGTTTATCTCATATTAATTTAATCAGTTCTAACAATTATAACTTAACGTCTATTTTTAGTTGTAAAAATTGTAAAAATTATGTTGTGTAATAAGATAGATGATGATTTTTTAGTAAGTTACTTAATCACTTTTATTGAGAAAGAAATTACTAGAGATTTAAGATGAATGGTGATTTTTTAATAAGTTACTTAATAACTTTTATTGAGAAAGACATTGTAGAGATTTTAGTATCGATTCTTTTATAGATATTTTTAATCACATGAAAGAGTGCCAAGGTCAACTCAAAATGCATCATTTTATGTAAATCAATTAATTTAAAGTTGCTATTTTTTGTAATTGTATTAAACAAAAAAAGT
>JAULJZ010178893.1:0-22833 GCA_032270985.1 Heliamphora pulchella
GAAGGTATATTTAATCATAAAATATCAGATTATTTTATTGTTTTTCATGAAAATCGCACAACGTCGTTTTTTACGGTTACGACGTCGTTTAATCGAACTTTTTTCGCGGCGCAACTCTAACAATAGCATGGCTCACGACGTACCTAATCCATCACACGGCCGAAACCACGTACACCAAAACCCCGAAGGGGATTATTACAATCCTCAGATCCAGTCACAACAACTAATTTCCAGGGTCTCTGACACCCCATCACCCCTACTCACATGGCTATCCAGACAACTTTCGGTAACTTACTCTCAAGAGAAGCCAGCTACCCAAGCCAAAGCCATCAACCATGCTTTGACTATACCTAAACAAAACTTGCTCAAACATTGAACGGATTGCCAACTGAGGCCAACCTCATATGGCTGAACCCGACTGACTAATGAGTTTCACAACATCCCCGGCGATCGATGCTCAACCCATTACCTTACCTCTGCAACTGATAATAACCGAGTCGCACATCCAAGACCCAAACCATGGTCTCGTCCTCTCGAAAGGGGTACAGGTTATAAAGAAAGAAAACATGAAACACGACAACCTAAGGTCGATCTATCATGTTATTTATAACACATAGCCACAACGATTATGCAGACACAACATCGATACCGAGGAGAACCGACGAGAATGATGCGTCACTCTGGGCAACCTATTTAGATTCCTTGCTAGAAATTATGTCCGCAAAATGTGTCTCTATCCTGGCTTCCAAGTTTGTTAATCCAAATGCCCGAAGGCAAGACTAATCAATCCTAAGGTCCAACCTCCATGCTCACATATACACGACATCAACATGCTCATGTTCCAAACACAGGAAATCAAGCACACACACATATTCATAGGGTAACACACCCTCTTCCTACAGCATATAGGCATTCAAATCCAGAGTTCTGATACCATTTTTACACACCCCAAACTCCAGGTCACGTGAAATGTCACAGAACAATCACCAAAACCGCCCAACACCACGGATGAAAAACCATAAAACCAAAATGAGGCTAAAACCTTTGTAAAACGCACTATCGAGGGTTTATTTAATTTAAAAGCGTAGCTAAGAGACTACGGTTACAGCCCATAAGCCAAGCATTTAAAAACAAAATACATGCTTTCAATAAAGAAAATCTTTTTGTTTTAAAAGAAGCTTAGGCAGTTCCAAAATCTACCTTGAAACACCAGAGTTTACATGAAGCAAAAACCATTTGAAAATTCATTTTGTAAACCGTTGAACCCAACAACGAAAAACGTAGGAAGAAACAACGAAAAACAACAACCAACCCATGGTTCTCTTGAAAACATTAAAACATGCATACATCCATAAGAATTTCATATGATTTACAACATGTTATCTCTAAATATGAAACATATACAAGAAGGCATAAACTACTTAACAAAACAAAACAACCGGGTCTTGTCATCAGCCACTTTCGAGCACCACCGGATCAACCTACAGGACCACGCTTGCCTGAAAAAGGTTTTACAGCAAAATCCCACACCGTGAGCCAAAGCCCAATAGAAATAGACTATAAAACTGTAAAGCAGGTTATGCAATCATAAGCATACAGGCTCAACCACAGGAGCCAAAAAGATTTTCCCAACCCAAAATCACAAGTTTTTCTATCAGGCCAACACAAGCCTTAAAAAGGTTTTACTCCATAAAACCCCACATGTCCACCCTTAAAACCATGCATATCAACAATGCAAATAACGTTTTTCACAGTTAAAGAAAAGCAGTAACCCAAAATGTTAATTTTTCACTCGGATCACACACCGAGGAAAGAGAAAAGATATTTTTCACTCGGAACACACACGGTCGAGGAAAATAAAACGATAAAACAGTATGCTCCACTCGGGTCACACGGCCGAGGAGAAAGATTAATGATTCCTACGTACCGACTCCGTCACAAGGGACAGAGGTAGCAATTATAGACTCTTGCCTATTACCCAATCCCTAAACATATTAGGACCAGTTAGGTAATGACAAGTTCTATACGGAGTACCACAAGGTAGCTGCTGACTTTACGGACTGAAATCGAAGGACAAAAGCACCTACAACCTTCCTTACGGGAACTATCCTAAAGGACAAAGGTACCTTCTCTGAGCATGTTTCGGGACTTCCACTGAGGACAACTCGTGCCAAATAGCCGGTATCCTGGTACATCTAGAGAATCATTCCAAAAACTGTCCCGTAGCTCAACTACGAAAAGCATTTTCACAAATATACATTAAACATGTATATATAGATCCATCCATCAATATGGAGATCAAACAAAATATTTCAAAATATTTTTTCTCGTTTTTAACAAAACGTTTTCAAAACCGAGACTTAACCTCAAAGGTTAGCTCCAAACCTCCAAAACACACAGTGTTGAGATTTTTAGAAAATCCATCATTTTCTCACCGTTTTCAAAAACACCCTTTGAAAACTCAACATCCACAAGTCATATGATGTAATAAACTAAGAAAAGTGAAAAACATGCTTTTTTCCCAAAAAACCAAGGTTTAAACATAAATATGACATTTCATGTATTTCCTACCTGGTAAAAACATAAATAATTGCATGAAACACCATTTAACAATAGTAGGGTCCAGAATCCTACCTTGGAGTGTCAAAACTCGAAACCTCAAAAATTGAACCTCGTCGAAACGAGAATCTATTCGGATATATATGAAGCCCCTGACACCAACATCGAGGATCAACTGTCGGATTGTTGAAAATCAAGCCCCGGCCCCTCAGAAATCTAGAGAGAAGGCAGAGAGAATCGAAACTTAGCTAAGAAAATATCTTTTCCAAAATATCTCAGCCCACTGGATATTTATAGAGACGGTAAAAACTTATAGTCCAGTCGACCAAACACCCTAGTCCAGTCGACCGAACTAAAAAACTTCGGTCCAGTCGACTGGGCAACCCCTCCAGTCGACCGAACTGCTGGGCAGTGTGTTTTTTGATACAAAATTGGTTTTTAAGCTTTAAACCAAGTCAAACACGCCTCTACCAAACCCAAAAAAGCGAAAAACTCTTATACACATGCCGTTCTACTATGAAGAAACGAAACCCATCAAACCAAGGTCCATGGTTAACTCAAAACTTCATCAAAACTTAAAGTATTCGCAAAATAAAATGAGTCAGGGTCTCACAACTCTCCCCCTCTTAAAGGAATTTCATCTTTGAAATTCAACACTGAATGCAAGCCAAACACCATCCCATCGACCATCAATAATCTCTGATGTAAACCCAGCGATACCAGATAACAACAGAAATATCCCAACAACTGAAATCCCAAACTTGTCGTCACAAAATTGATACTAAGAATACAACCGTCGACACACAAGGTGAATCACGACGTGAAGAATCGACCTATGTACAGACTGCTTGGACGGGCAAGTTCCACTGATACTACTGTCATCCAAGAAACATCCATAAACATTGGATCAAGATCCAACTCATGCTGCCAAACCCCAACATAGAACTCTCGCCAAACACAACTACTCCAGCGATAAACGCAAGGTAAGAGACCAATTCACCACGGTACTTGATCTCAAACATGCTTTATGCTCGAACACAGAGACTATCACCCACGTACTGACGATCACCAGATGACCACAGACTTTGATACCACATCATCACCCTACAGATGCCAACACCTTCATTACTGAAGCTGTCATGACACCGATCCACGAGCAACAACACAACACCCACTCCAGAGAGAAGCTCACTTACTCACCCGGAATACCAAAGAACAGATCTCATCAAACCTTCAAACCTTCACCCTCTATCCGATCTTCCATCACGAACTACTGTTCTCATGTAGGAGAAACACTAGGTTGCACACCATTGTCCCAAACAAGGTTCTACACAACCAAAAACCAACCCGGCTTGAAAGCCACAAGTCACCTGATCAAACATGTCACGCAGATAGATCACCTCATAGGTACCCAACAACCTGCATAAACCCAATCATGCCTCCCGTGCAACGGCACATCACTACCCATTACTACACAACTCAACACCTCGTCATTAGATCACTAATACTAAGGTTACAGATCAACCTCAATTGAAACATAATTGTCGTCGTTCGATAAAATAACTTGATGACGATCATCCGACATGAACTCCAACTCATAACACATACCCCAATCCCTTGAGTCCATAATAGCAAAACATTGGGACCCAAGGCAACAACCAAGACTTGCATCTTACACTTAGCAATTTCTTCATATCCAGAACTCACACGACCCCTCTGTTCCCAACCAATTAATCGCATCGGTCTGAACAGGCCACGCCAACTAAGGCTTTTTAAACACCATATCTTTCCTGATTCATACTGTATCATACGTCTTGGGATACCATCCATACAAACAACAGTTATGCCGAAGCACAACACTTACCACAGTTGATAATCACTCCTCGACTCCAAGAACTCTATGCAATTCCAATCTCCAAATAGGACCCAAGCTAGACTCACAAAAGTCTACTAGAAACCCACCAAACACATATCACAACCGCACTGTTTTGACAAAATCCCCGCTCTGCTGAGAGCTAGAGACACAACCTACGTACACAACAGTCAACGATCCTCAACTGATCACTGCAAAAGAACTCTACGTCTCAACACCAACTCCCTTGTCTATCAAGAACAAACAGCATAGGAAACACAACCCATATGGTTCAACCCTCATACAAACAAGCCACATTAACTAGGTTACCACGACCTATCATGTTAACCTCACTCACACGTACTCTTTTACGGTCTTCCACCGCAGAAGAATACCAACCCCACCATGCAATTCTTTACGGTTTCCAACTGCGGGAGCAATCGGATCCCAGGTCACACACACAGACGTTCAGATGTAGGGCGTCTCACACCACGCGTTGATGCCTCGATGAATCCATCTTATAATCACCCCATCACGGTGACACAAGTCACTGAGTCACAACCCTAAGGGTTACACACGGGTATAGCACCACTGAGATTCCACAGTCTCAGAACACAACCAAAACCTGAACCAATCAAGAACTTGGAATCTCCATCCAACCGAGATGAAACAACTCGCACTAGACAATCGTCTACAAGAAAACTCTCTCTCTCCTTCCATCCAAAGGAAAGACAAAGGCCAACAAGAAACCATGACTCAACCTCAACTTATTGGGAGTACTCCTCAACACTTGGTCTCTAAAGAACACTGTAAGTTCTACCTAGAGGCACATCGACTACAGTCGCACAACTAATGTCAACTCCGATCACGATACTCAGACCGTCCGTTACATCGAGCTCTCAGCTCTTAGGCCACATTCATGCACGTGGACACCTTCCATCCGCATACCTGGCACAACACATCCCATTGCGCCCAAAACCTCACTTCACAAGGTTTGCTACACTACCTAACTCTTGCTAGGAAAACCACAATCACATCACCGCCTCGAGTCCACTATCCAAGGCACAGCGTCAAACAAAGGGAACCCAATATTGGGGCCTCTCATCCAAAGTTACTAATAACCCTGATAACCTTGCGGGCACCTTCCGCACTTTTGCCCTCAAGGCACACACGATCACAGGCATCGTACCCTACGATCTCTCACCTATCACCCCAGACTAGCCAAACAACACAGTACATTACTAAACCTCAGCACTCCACACTTCGTTTCCATGGACAAACAACATACCCATCTCTAAACTGAAGGTAGAACATAAACAACCACCAAACATATCATACGCAGGATACGTCATCTCAGCACTAAGCCAACCACATGAACCTAGCACGGTTCCCAAACGCGATCTCCTAATCACTAGGATATCGACTAAACCACTGACCTATATTCCCGTAGGAATTCTGCAAAATTGATACTCATCGCAGGAACCATTACACATTCCCATACAGCCATAACCCATGCTCTTCCCAGCATAACTGCAACTCATACTCATTCCCACAGTCTTGGGCTCAATCACTTGGAACTCAATTCTTAAACCACAAGGAGGTATACAACGTCCAAGGTCATCAGAACTACTCAGACTACCCACAACATCGTTAGATGCTACTCTGACTACCGTTAACATCCCGTTGATCACCATCAACATCTTGCTGTCAAGGATATTCCTAGAACCACTCATGTTCTACTGTCTCAACATATACCCGTCCAAGGATTACTACGTTCCCATCCACTATGTCCCCATTTATACCCCATCCTGAGTACACGGCTCATGACATAGCATGACTCACGACGTACCTAATTTATCACACGGCCAAAACCACGTACACCAAAACCCTGAACAAGATTATCACTATCCTCAGATCCAGTCACAACAACTAATTTCCAAGGTCTCTGACACCCCATCGCCCCTACTCACAAGGCTATCACGACTGCTTTCGGTAACTTAATCTCAAGAGAAGCCAGCTACCCAAGCCAAAGCCATCAACCATGCATCGACTACACCTGAACAAAACTCTGCTCAAACACTCAACGATTTGCCAACTGAGGCCAACCTCACACGGATGAACCGGACTCACTAATGATTTCGATAACATACCAGGTGATTGACGCTCAACCCATAACCTTACCTCTGCAGCTGATAATAACCAAGTCGCACATCCAAAACCTAAACCACGGTCTTGTCGTCTCGAAAGGGGTACAGGTTATAAAGAAAGAAAACATGAAACACGACAACCTAATGTCGATCTATCATGTTATTTCTAACACATACCACATAATCATGCTAACACATAGCCACAACGATTATGTAGACACAACACCAATACCGAGAAGAACCGACAAGAATGACGCCTCACTTTTAACCCCTACTTAGATTCCTTGCTAGAAATCACGTCCACAAAACGCGTTTCTAACATGGCTCCCAAGTTTGTTAATCCAAACGCCCGAAGGAAAGACTAATCAATCCTATGGTCCAACCTCCTCGCTCACATATACACGATATCAACATGCTCATGTTCTAAATACAGGCAACCATGAGCGCACACATCCTCACAAGGTAACACACCCTCTTCCCACAGCTCATAGGTATTCGAACCCAGAGTTCTGATACCAATTTATCACGCCCCAAACTCTAGATCACGTAAAAAGCCACAGAACAACCACCAAAATTGCCCAACACCACAGATGAAAAACCATAAAGCCAAAATGAGGCTAAAACCTTTGTAAAACACACTATCGAGGGATTATTCAATTTAAAAGCGTAGCCAAGAGACTACGGTTACAACCCATAAGTCAAGCTTTTTAAAAAAAAATACATGTTTTGAATAAAGAAAATCTTTTTGTTTTAAAAGAAGCTTAAGCCGTCCCAAAATCTACCTCGAAGCACCAGAGTTTATATGAAGCAAAAACCATTTGAAAATGCATTTTGTAAACCATTGAACCCAGCAACGAAAAACGTAGTAAGAAATTACGGAAAATAACAACCAACCCATGGTTTTCTCGAAAGAATTAAAACATGCATACATCCATAAGAATTTCATATGATTACAACATGTTATCTCTAAACATGAAACATATATAGAAAGGTATAAACTAACTAACAAAATAAGACAACAAGGTCTTGTCATCAGCCACCTTCGGGCACCACCGAGTTAACCTACAGGATCATGCGTACCTGGAAAAGGTTTTATAACAAAATTTCACATCGTGAGCCGAAACCCAATAGAAATAGACTATAAAGCTATAAAGCAGGTTATGCAATCATAAGCATACAGGCTGAACCACAGGAGCTAAAAAGGTTTTTCAAACCCAAAATCACAAGTTTTTTCATCAGGCCAACACAGCCTTAAAAAGGTTTTACTCCAAAAAACCCCACATGTCCACCCTTAGAACCATGCATTTAAAAATGCAAATAACGTTTTTTATAGTTGAAGAAAACCAGTAATAAAAAATGTTAATTTTCCACTTGGATCACACATCGAGGAAAGAAAAAAGATATTTTCCACTCGGAACACACACGGCCGAGGAAAATAAAATGATAAAACAGTATGCTCCACTCGGGTCACACAACCGAGGAGAAAGATAAATGATTCCTATGTATCGACTCCGTCACACTAGACAAAGGTAGCAACTATAGACTCTTCCCCATTACCTAATCCCTAAACATCTTAGGACCGGTTAGGTAATGACAAGTTCTATACGGAGCACCACAACATAATTGCTGACTTTACGGACTGAAACCGAAGGACAAAAGCACCTACCACCATCTTTATGGGAACTATCCCAAAGGACAAAGGTATCTTCTCTGCGCACATTTTCGGACTTCCACCGAGAACAACTCGTGCCAAATACCCGCTATCCTAGTACATCTAGAGAATTATTTCAAAAATCGTCCCGTAGCTTAACTACGAAAAGCATTTTCACAAATATACATTAAACATGTATATATCCATCCATCAACATGGAGATCAAACAAAATATTTTAAAATATTTTTTTTCGTTTTCAACAGAACGTTTTCAAAATCGAGACTTAACCTCAAAGGTTAGCTCCAAACCTCCAAAACACAAAGTGTTGAGATTTTCATAAAATCCATCATTTTCCCATTGTTTTCAAGAACACCCTTTGAAAACCCAACATCCACAAGTCATATGGTGTAATAAACCAAGAAAAGAAAAAAACATGCTTTTTATCTGAAAAACCAAGATTTAATCATAAATATGACATTTTATGTATTTTTTACCTGATAAAAACACATATAATTACATGAAACACCATTTAACAACAGTAGGGTCTAGAATCCTACCTCGAAAAGTCAAAATTCGAAGCCTCGAAAGTTGAACGTCATTAGAACGAGAATCTGTTCGGATATATACGAAGCCCCTGACACCAACATTGAGGATCTACTGTCGAATTGCTAAAAATTGAGCCTCGTGCCCTCATAAATCTAGAGAGAAAGTAGAGAGAATCGAAACTTAGCTTAGAAGATATCTTTTCCAAAATATCTCAACCCACTAGATATTTATAGAGATGGCAACAACCTACGGTCCAGTCGACTGAACACCCTAGTCCAGTTGACTGAACTGAAAACTTTGGTCCAGTCGACTGAGCCAACCCCTCCAGTCCACTAAACTACTGGGCAGTGTGTTTTTCGAAGCAAAATAGGTTTTTAAGCTTTAAACCAAGTCAAACACACCTCTACTAAACCTGAAAAAGCGTGAAACTCTTATACACTTGCAGTTCTACTATAAAGAAACAAAACCCACCATACCAAGGTCAACGATTAACTCAAACTCCGTCAAAACTTAAAGTATTCCCAAAATAAAATGGGTCAGGGTCTCACATAATGATTTTCTCTCGAAAATATGAATGAAAAGCTCAAGAATTTGAAGCACAAAGAGCTTGTATATGAGAGAATGTTTGAGAGGTTTTGAGTGAATAAAACAAGAGCTCAATGGCTCTATTTATAGGCCTCAAAATTAAACTAGTCGTTAGGCTAAATAGGGTAATGTCAAACTAGCCGTTTTTACCAGAATTTTAAAATTAAGCCTGTTCGGTCGACTGATGAAACTAGTTCGGTCGACTGAACTTGACTTCAGACGACTGACCTGTTTTAGATCTGAAAATTAATTTTGGTCAGTTCACTCAGTCGACTTGGGATAACCTTTTAGTCGACTGGACATTCAAAAATTCAGATTTTTTTTTCCAAAATATTTTGATCACTTTTTGATTTGGAAAAATATTTTTATGACTTCTAGGATTCCTATGAGCTTCAAAGAAATATTCAAGAGATAAAGTGAATGTACATAGATCCTAAAACATAAAATTTAAAATTTGTTCTCCAAGCCTTCTTTAACTTTTGCATTTGTATCAAACACTTGTCGCCAAAGAACTTGATTTGAAATTATGCATCATGGCTTGTATCTTGAATTGTACTAAACGTATATTTTCTATAAACAATCTCAATATGCATAATTAGATACATACGTTTGTTATAATCAAAATCGGTCATTGAAGCCTTGTTAGGCCAACAGAATGAAGAGAAAAAGTCCTTAAAGATAAAGGGATAATAGAAAAATTTTAAAACAATTTTCATGCTTTTAGCCTTATAAGAACATCACGATCGTGACAACATGATGTTGCGGCCGTGAGAAACAAAGGCAGAAAAAGTATCGGCCAAGCGTACAAAGCTCACGGCCGTTACTATAGGTTTAACAAAACACTCGGCCATGACATTGAAATGTTGTGGCTGTCATGTTTTTATAACTACAAAACATACATAAAGAAAGGTGTATAGAATGGAGACCATGACCCATTTGATCTAGGCCAGATCTACCATTCGTTACCCAACTAGAAGATAAACTGAGATACAAAAAAGAGAAAATGCTAAACATAGTAACAATAGGAGATAAGACCTTGAAATAAACAAACATTAGAGAGTTTTGAAGAGGGTTTTCATGTTTTTGGTCTTGAAACAAATGTCACGGCCATAACAATATGATGTTGCAACCGTGAGTAAATAAGGCACAAATGTATAGGCCATGTGCAAAAAGTTTATGGTCGTAACTGTAAGTTTAACAAAACAGAGAGCAATGAATACACTATTTATGATGAAAGCTTATGAGAGCAAATGCTTACATTGAAATAAATGATAAATAAGCAATAAAATAATAGAAACCTTATTCACGACTCCCTCGGGGGAAGAAGATGAGGGTTTATCGAATAGTCGTGGTCCCTAAAGTTACCTCGTGTGAATATCCTCCTCGAATAGTCCCTCGGGGGTGAGAATAGGCTATCTTTAAGCAAATATGAACTCCATGAACTCCTCTGAGGAAAACAAGAACACGAACGAGGCTCAGAATGTATGGACTGGAGAGGGGAATATTGGGTAGGGGAGTATTTGGGCAGAGCTTAGCCCTCCAGGTTTTTTCTTCCTTAGGGTCTTGTGAAAAATGACGCCTATTTATAGGTAAGGCGAGCAACACAAACCCCTTCTGGGATACTGCCACCTGTCCAAAAAGGGGTAATAGTGACGACCACTGCTTTTTTGCTTTTGTATAGTGATGGTCGCTATCTTTATGGAAATGAAAAGGACAGTCGTGACTTTCAAAAGTCGCGGCTATATGTAGGGTTTCAACAAAAGTGACGGCCGTGACAAAGAAAGTCATGACTTGCTTTAGGGTTTTCTAAAAGGTGACGATTGTGAGGATAGGAATTTCATGACCTGAGGGTTTTTGGTGGTTTTCTTTGGTTTTGAGCCGAATTCAAGATTTTGCTTGCTTAGGAGTATCTTAGAGCATTATTCTCATACTTTCGTCATTGGAGCGCATTCGAGACGGGTGCTAAAGATTCGGCTTGGTCAGATTGGTGTGTCTACATCTATGTAATCTAATTAGGTTTGCGAACTTGTAGAACCACCCAGAGGAGTAAACCCATCGGAAGCAAGTGGATCTATAAGAGGAAGAGAGGAGTAGACGGGAAGGTAGAAACCTTCAAAACTAGGCTTGTTGCAAAAGGGTTTACTCGAAAAGAAGGGATTAATTATGAGGAGAGCTTTTCGCCGGTTTCCATGCTTAAGTTTATACGAATTCTCTTATCCATTGTAGCTCAATTCGATTATAAAATTTGGCAAATGGACGTCAAGACTTCTTTTCTTAATGAAAGTCTTGACGAGTGTATCTATATGGTATAATCAGATGGTTTCATAGCAAAAGGCCAGGAGCACATATTGTGCAAGCTTAAGAGATCCATTTATGGATTTATGCAGGCATCAAGGTCTTGGAACACTCGATTTGATCAAGCCGTTAAGTCTTATGGTTTTAATCAAAGTACTGACGAGTCCTGTATAAACAAGAAGCGTGACGATATTTTTAGTACTTTACATGAATGATATCTTGCTCATTGAAAATGATATTGGGATGTTATATTCGGTGAATGTATGGTTATTCGGCCAGTTTAATATAAAAGACTTGGGAGAAGCCAATCACATTCTTGGGATCAAGTTTGTGTGAGATTTAAAACAAAAGATGTTAAGCATATCATAAGCCACTTATATCGATACAGTCCTTGCTCGTTTTAGCATGCAGGATTCCAAGAAAGGGTTTTTCCCTTCCAGGCATGGAATCCCTTTATCCAATGATCAGTGTCCTGAGACACTTGATGAGATAGAGAAGATGAAGGTGGTTTCTTATGCTTTGATAGTAGGAAGTCTCATATATGCTATGTTTTACTCTAGACCCAACATTTATTTTTCCATTGGCATGGTTAGCAGATATTAGTCTAATCCGGGACAAGAGCACTGGACAGCGATAAAACATATAATCAAGTATCTGCAAAAGGACTAAGGATTATATATTAGTTTACCAGGCTGATGGTCTCGTACCTTTCGGGTACACAGACTCGAATTTTTAGTCCAATAAGAATTCCTGAAAGTCTACCTCATGATATGTGTTTATCTTGGGAGGTGGAGTCATAAGTTGGTGGGGTATCAAATAGTCCTGCATTGCTGATTTCACCATAGGGGTCGAGCACGTGGCAGCTTCTAAAGTAGCCATGGAGGCTATTTGGCTTAGGAACTTCCTACTGGAACTGGATGTGGTGCCTTCAATATAGTCGGCTATTACACTTTATTGTGACAAATTGCGGAGCAGTTGCCAACTCGAAGGAACCAAGAATCCACAAGAAAGGAAAGCACATCGAGCGTAAATATCACCTGATACGTGAGATTGTACAGAGATATAATATTGATGTGACCAAGTTGCATCAGGAGATAACCTTACAGATCCTTTTACAAAGAGTTTACCGGCTAAGACTTTTGACAGTCATGTAATGGGCATGAGAGTTAGATGTATGACAGCATAGTTTTGAGTATAAATAGGAGATTGTTATGGTTGTATGCTAAAAATCCTAGTTTTGATTTTAGTATTTAATTTAATTTTTTTAATAAAATTAGTTTTTTTATTTTATGAGAATCTTAATGAGGAATGCATGCGATTCATTATTTATTTAATGTCGTACATGAATGTCTTTTATTTTGCATAGTATTTAAATTTAGTGTGTAGAGTTCGGCTTGCACATGGAAGACCAAATTAAAGGTTATTGTGGAATATAAGTTTTTGGTTCACAATTTAGATGGAATTTGACAAACTATCGGTACGACTGTAGCACAGAGTTTTAGTAGACCTGTCTTCGTTACGGGGAACAGATAATAGTGTTATCTATTATTCCGACTCGCTGTTCTAATACAATTTGTGTGTATTGAACAGGATCACGTTGCGGTAATTAATTTTACATTGACTTTATAAATTAATTTACACCACATGGTTATTATGAGTGCTTATACTCTTAATCCCAAAATAATTATTATTTGTGTATATTTAATATTCGTTGTTTTAATTGATCCGAGGATGTGATCTTGTATCTATCTATAATCCTAGTGAGTTAGATAACGATATTAATTATATGGTGAATATTAATTATTGACGGAATTCACGTCCCAAAATATCGAGATTGACGATACCCCTTAAGGAAGCTTATATGTTTTGATCGAGCCAAATCCTGCAGGTGGATTTAATTTTCAGCAGTCAAATAAGTTAAGCAAAATATCATAAGGAATTTTTTAAGAAGCCGATTAAATATAATTGTCAGTAATTTAATTTAATCAGTGGGTATCGAAAATCTTAACGTGGGAAAAATAAATAAGCATTTAACAACAAGAGCTCGAATATTTAGTTTTGAGAATAAGGTTGTGAGTGCAATTATAATTCTTCAGTGGAATGAATTATAATTTATTTTTTTATGAAATTGTTTCTTGGTTGAGGCAGGATTTCATAATTACATTGAAAACTAATGTCTTATTTACTCCACAGGTCTCTGCTATAGCCTATTTATACGCTGTTATAAAACCTGACACCATAACTCATATTATTCATTTAGTGATTAGGTGGTTAGGGTTTTCACGTTATCTGAAAATTCTAAGTCTAATCAAGAAGGTTTTGAAGAATACAATAGATCAAAAACCGCACTTTATTCGTTTTTGCATTCGAAAATATAACAGAAGGCTTGTGTCGGAGATTTAACTAGAAGTGAAAAACCACAGCGGATCGTTGACTAAAAACTGTTGTAGCAACTGAAATCATTCAACCAGATTTCGAGAGATATAATCTTAAAACTAACTTTGGGAGTATTTATAGGATTTTTATTTTTATTATTCAATAATAAAAAGTTTTAATCTGGAGCATGTTTCGGCATTTGCCCGTCTGGATGTTTTTTGACTAAAATCAGAGCATAATCTTAGGATCCTGATTGTTTGCCCCAACAACCCACGTGATGACCTAAGTTCCTTGCATGAGACGGCTCCTCGAGCTCCTTCTTGATTCCATAGATTGTTGGCCTAACAAGGCTTCAATAACCAATTTTGATGATAAAAAACCTATGTATCTAATTGTGTAAATTGAGATTGTTTACAGGACATACATGCTTAGCACAATCCAAGATACAAAGTGGAAGACATGATGCTTAAATTCAAATCAAGTTCTTTGGTGACAAGTGTTTGTGGAACAAAAGCAAGGAATCGAGATATTGAAGACTTGAAGAATATTTTGTAATATTAGGATTCTTATACATTCACTTTATCTCTTGAATTTTACTTTAAAACTCATAGGAATCCTAAAAAGTCAAAAAATAATTTTTCCAAATCAAACAGTGATCAAAACTTTTTGGAAACATAAAATTATAGTTTTTCACATGTCCAGTCGACTGATGTATTATGCGCAGTCGACCGAACAAGCTACCAAAAAAACTTTTTCAGATCTACAATAGTTCAGTCAACCGAACCTTGAA
This sequence comes from Heliamphora pulchella, assembly GCA_032270985.1. Classification (NCBI taxonomy): domain Eukaryota; kingdom Viridiplantae; phylum Streptophyta; class Magnoliopsida; order Ericales; family Sarraceniaceae; genus Heliamphora; species Heliamphora pulchella. Next base: position 14,803 of record JAULJZ010178893.1, read on the forward strand.
GTTTAGTCGACTGAAGTGGAGTTCAGTCTACCGAATGAGTTTCATCAGTCGACCGAACAGGCTTAAATTTGAATTTTTCTGAAAATAGCTAGTTTAACATTTCTATATTTAGCCCAACGGCTAGTTTGATTTTTGAGCCTATAAATAGAGGTCTTGTGCTATTGTTTCGTTCACTCAATCCTTTCAACTATTCTCTCATTCTACTACTTCTTTGTACTTCAATTCTTTAGCTTTTCATACACATTTTTGAGAAAAAAAATCATTTAGTATTCTCATTGAGCTTCATTGTTTTATTTCTTGAGAAGTGAGTTTAGAGCTTTATTGATTGTACTTATTTGCTCATTCAAGGAGCGTTCTTTGTACACTCTCATATCATTCTTCTTGTTGATTTGTATTTGAGAAATGTGATTCTCAAAAGAGGCTAATCCGCCTACAAGGATTGGGTTAACTTGAGAATAGTACATTCTCAAGAGAGGCTACTCTGCCAAGAGTAAGGAGAGAAGCTCCTCCGCCTATTGAAGGAGAGGTAGTGAAATCCTCATAGCGGTTGGCTTGAGGCAAGGACGTAGACCATTGCACCGAACCTTGTAAAAATCGTAGTGTTATTTTTCATTTACTTTACGTTCTTTATTATCTTATTGTTTATTGTTAAAAACCACACACACAAACTCTTGTATTTGATTTCTTATCCATTATTTGTTCTATGGCAAGAATTTGTGTATCCCCTTTTGCAGAAGGTGAAATCTCAAGAGAAAGGGTGAATTGGATTATTTAAAATTTCTTAGAACAAGTATTCAAATACAAGTGTATGATTTTTCATTTCATAAGAAAATTACTTATTTAAAAAAAAACACAAGTATATTTGTACTTATAAACAAGAACCTTTTGTTGAATGATTTAAGAACAAATATAGATTTACAATATTCCTTGCCAAATGACAAGTATATCTTATTTGAAACTTGTAAATAAAAAAAACCTTTTATTCAAACCATGGATTAGAGAGCATGGAGGGTAATCGTGCAAGGTAATTTCACTCCCACTAAGACTATAGAAGGAAAAGAGATTCCTAAATTAGAAAAAGAAATGAATGAAAATGATATGAAACAATTGCAAATAAACTCCAGTGCCTTGAATGCATTATATTGTGTTTTAGATGCAAATGAATACAATAGAATAATGACATGTAAAAGTGCAAAAGAAATATGAAAAAAATTAGAAGTCACTTATGAAGGCACACAAAATGTTAAAGACTCTAGGATAGATAGATTAATTAGTGAATATGAAAGCTTTAATATGCATAAAGATGAAACTATATCTAGCATGTACACTCGCTTTACTCACATTATTAATTCACTTAATGCACTTGAAAAAACTTACCAGTCTTATGAGTTATTAAGAAAAGTACTCAAAACCTTGCCACCCATTTGGGAAGCTAAGGGTACAGCCATCTCCGAGGCAAGAAATTTAAGGGTCATGACGTTGGATGAGCTAATTGGCTCACTGTTGACATACGAGCTCAAGATAAATGAAAGAGACAACGAGCAAAACAAGGTCAAGAAATCCATTGCCTTCAAAGCCTCAAAAGAAAGCTCCAGTGATGAAGAAAATGAAGAAATCAATGATGATGACATGGCTCTTATCACAAGAAGATTCAACAAATTCCTCAAGCGAGACAAAAGGCTTTCAGGAAAATTTCAAGGTACAGAATTTGACAAAGGAGACGCAAGCAAACGAGACCTCAAGAAGGAACCACTCACTTACTACAACTGCAACAAAATTGGGCACATCAGGCCCGAATGTCCTTTACTCAAAAAGGACTCAATGAAAAAAAAGAAGGCCATGAAAGCAACCACATGGGATGACTCTGATTCAAACAAATCAAGCAATTGCTCAAGCGACGAAGAAATGGCAAACTTTTGCTTGATGGCGAGTATAGACGAAGAGGTAAATTCTCATTCAAATTCTCGCAATTCATTTAGCTCTTCTTATTCTATGCCATCATACGATGATCTTAAAAATAAAATATTTAATTTACATAAACGTCTCTTGAAAATGAAAAACAAAAATTTTATATTGAAAAATAAAAATAAAAGCTTTTCTAAAGAAATTGAAGACTTAAAACTCTCAAATGAAAATGCAAAAATTGAAAAAGATAACATTTGCAATGAGCATGATTTAAAAGTTGAAACATTGGAAAAAGAAAACCTCATTCTAAGAATCAAATTTGATAGATTAACAAAAATTTCTGAAAATGAGATTTCAAAATTAACAAAAGAAAACGATAGATTAATAAAATATCTTATAAACTTGAAAGGTAAAAATATTGAAAATGATGTTTCTTATGAATTAAAAAGAAAAGTAGAAGATTACTCAAAAATAATCTATAAATATACAAATGGAAAAGAAAATTTTGAAAAACTTTTGGGAGCACAAAGAAGATCATTGAATAAAGAAGTAATAGGTTATAATGGAGAAGTTAAACTTAAATCAAAAAATTATTTTGTGAAAGAATCAAAAAGCTTTTCAAACACATTTTCTAAAAATGTTTATGAGAATGTAACTTGCTTTCAATGCAAAAGAAAAGGTCATATTAAATTTGATTGCCCACTAAAAAGAAACAATGGGGTCACAAAAATGGTTTGAAAAATAAAAGAGCCTAATCTTATAGGACCCAAAAAAATTTGGGTAACAAAGAAAATTACTTAAATTGTTTTGTAGGTATACTTGAGATCCTCATCATCAAAAGAAAGATAGTATTTGGATAGTGGATGCTCAAGACATATGACGGGTGACAAGACGAAATTCTTAACCTTAACACCAAAAGATAGAGGTCATGTAACATTTGGAGACAATACAAGAGGTAAAATTATTGGTATAGGTAAGGTCGGTAAGGACTTTTCCCTATCTATTGATAACGTACTACTTGTCGATGGTCTCAAACATAATCTCCATAGTATTAGTCAATTATGTGATAAAGGCTATAGTGTAAAATTTTTGCATGAAACATGTGTTGTTGAAAACAAGGAAAATAAAAAGTTTTATTTGTTGCAAAGAGATTTAAAAATGTTTACACTATTAATTTTGAAAATCTACATTCTCAAAAGGTTACATAATTTTCTGTTGTAAATGAAAGTAGTTGGTTATGGCATAGGAGGCTAGGTCATGCTAGCATGGATCTTTTTTCCAAGCTTGTCAAGAAAAACTTGGTCAAAGGTTTGCCTAAGACTAAATTCATCAAAGACAGGGTTTGTGATGCTTGCCAATTTGGTAAGCAAGCCAAAACTAGTTTAAAAAAGAAACAAGAAATTTCTTCAAATAGGCCTTTACAATTACTTTATCTTGATTTGTTTGGTCCTATGAATCCCCATATTCTTGGAGGAAAAGTATACTGCTTCATTATTGTTGATGATTTTTCACGATATACATGGGTTTTATTTCTTACAACAAAAGATGAAATTTGTCATGTGTTGGCTAAACTTTGTAAGAAAATTCAAAATGAAAAGGGCTATTTTATTCTACACATTCGTAGTGATAGAGGAGGAGAATTTAAAAATAAATATGTTGAAAATTTTTGTGACCAAAATGGTATTTCTCACAAATTTTCTGCACCTCGAACTCCTCAACAAATTGGGGTTGTTGAGAGGAAAAATCAATCTTTACAAGAAATGGCACGTACTATGTTGAATGAACACAAAATTTCTAAATATTTTTGGGCCGAGGCAATTAATACTGCTTGCTATGTAATGAACCGAGTTTTGATAAGAGATCATTTAAATAAAACTCCTTATGACCTATGGAATGGTAGAAAGTCCAAAATTTCTTACTTTCTTATTTTTGGATGTAAATGTTTCATTTTAAATGACAAAGATGAATTGGGAAAATTTGATTCTAAATCTGATGAAGAAAATTTTCTTGGGTATGCTACTAATAGTAAAACTTATATAGTATATAACAAAAGAACTATGACATTAGTTGAGTCTATTCATATTACATTTGATGAAGCTAACCATTTTTCTTCTAAGATTCCAGTTGATGATGATTTAGACATTAATAAAGGAATGAAAGAAATACAAATCAAGGAGGACAAAGGTAAAAGCAACAAGGTTGACGATGTACATATAGACCTACCAAAAGAATAGAAAACAGTTAAGGATCATCCTATGGATCAAATCATAGGTGAACCTTCAGAGGTGTAAGTACTCGTTCTTCATTTAAAAATATTTATGATCATCTTGCATTTCTTTCACAAGAAGAACCTAAAAATATAAATGGAGCATTAGAAGATGAATCTTGGATAATGGCTATGAAAGACGAATTAAATCAGTTTAAAAGAAATAACGTTTGGAATTTAGTTCCTATTCCTAAAAATAATACAATAATTGGAACTAAATGGGTATTTAGAAATAAAAAGGATGAAAATGGTATTGTTGTCCGAAACAAGGCTAGGTTAGTTACACAAGAATGTACTCAAGAAGAAGGAATTAATTTTGACGAAACATATGTACCTGTAGCTAGAATGGAAGCTATTCGCATGTTATTAGCATATGCATCATATAAGAATTTTAAACCTTTTCAAATGGATGTAAAAAGTGCTTTCTTGAATGATTTTATAAATGATGAAGTGTATGTTGAACAACCACCTAGTTTTGAAGATCACATTTATCCAAACCATGTTTTCAAATTAACAAAAGCATTGTCTGGTTTAAAATAAGCTCCTTGAGCTTGGTATGAAAGGCTAAGTAATTTTTTATTAGAAAATTATTTTATTATAGAAAAAATTGACACAACCTTATTCACTAAAACAAACAAAAAAGACATGCTTATTGTACAAATATACGTAGATGATATCATATTTGGTGCTACTAATGAGATTTTGTGTAAGGAATTTTCTATTTGCATGCAAAAAGAGTTTGAGATGAGCATGATGGGAGAGCTCACATTCTTTCTTGAACTCCAAATCAAGCAAGCAAAGAATGGAACTTTCATCAACCAATCAAAGTACGTTCGTGAGCTGCTCAAGCGCTTCCAAATGGAAAATGGAAAAATTTTGGATACTCAAATGAGTCCCTCAACTAAACTTGACAAAGACGAGCAAGGAAAACCGGTAGACACTAAGCTCTACTGAGGTATGATTGGTAGTTTACTTTATTTAATTACAAGCAGGCTTGACATAATGTTTAGTGCCTGTATGTGTGCACGTTATCAAGCTTGTCCTAAAGAATCACATCTAATAGCTGTAAAACGAATATTATGATATTTGGTTGGCACAACAGATATAGGCTTTTGGTATCCAAAATTTACAACTTTTGAAATGATTAGCTATTCTGATGCGGACTTTGAAGGTTGCACAATTGACCGTAAAAGCACTAGTGGCACATGTCATTTCTTAGGAAAATCACTTGTCTCTTGGTTTTCAAAGAAACAAAATTATGTTGCCTTATCTACCGCCGAAGCCGAATATGTGGCCGCAGGTAGTTGTTATGCACAAATTTTATATATGAAACAACAACTAAATGATTTTAAATTAAAATATGATCTTGTACTAATTATGCGTGATAACACAAGTGCGATAAATATCTCCAAAAATCTAATTTTGCATTCACGAACAAAACATATTAAAATAAGACACCATTTTCTTCGTGATCATGTTCAAAAAGGCGATATATTTTTGGAATTTGTGAGTACTAGTGAACAATGGGCGGATATCTTTACTAAACCTCTTAACGAGTTTCGTTTCATTATAATTAGACGAGAATTGGGCCTAATGCATATTCGTGTGGTTGTATAATCTTAAGTTAAGAAGTATTTTAAAGTAAAATAAATTTTGTTCTTCTCAGAATTTGCTGAAAACCAAAAAGCTATGAAAACACTCAGTCCAGTCAACTGAGGCCTAAATTCCAGTCGATCAAACTTATTTTTCTCTGTTCAGTCGACCGAACCTACCTGTTCAGTCAACCGAGCCTTCGGGGATTTTAAAAAATTGAAACGCCGAACTGCATTTATTTACTATTATTTCATTTTTTTAACTCTCGACTTCACTCTCCTAGGGCACGGAATTGGTTTGTTTTTGTCTTGAGAAAGGCTACACTTCAACACCTATTACACCCCACCATTCTACCTCTCTAAACCTTACATTTCCATCTCTCCAAACTCTTCAATGGCACCTAGGGTTAGAGGAGGAAAGAGAAAATCCATTGCTACAGATGATCACACTGGCGAGAATGACCAATGGTTAAACTCGAGCAAAGCTGAAATTCTCTATAAGAATCATCTCCAATCTCTTGATCCCATCTTTGGTAAGATTATTAACATGAGATTCTTGGAATCCTATTTTCCTCGTGTCTTACGTCTTTTTAGTCGAATGCGTTGGGGGTCTTATGTTTTCTATCAACCAAAGGGTACGTACCCTCAAATTACACAATTGTTTTATGCAAATCTTTCTCAAGAACTTTTCCCAAATTCAAACGATCGTTACATTCACTTCACCACTTATCTCTATGGAAAAACTTACAAATTTTCCGATAAAGACATAACTACTCTTTTGGAATGGGAAGAGGAGATTTTAGATGTCCACTAATTTCATCTCAATCATGGATCATGGCTCACGATTTCACTCCTGAAACTTTTTTACCCATGATCATGATTGAACCCCCCATCAATTTTGGTAGATCTTACTCACAACTCACCCTCGAGGCCAAAATTCTACACTTGATCATTACATATAACATCTTGCCTGGTAGTGGTTCTAGGACTGACATCTCATATCTTGATTGTTTTATATTGTGGTGCATCTATAAGGAGATACATCTTGATCTTCCATTGTTACTGTGCCAATGGATGCTTGCTAAACAAAGTACCAAATGCCATATTCTTCCATAAGGAGGTTTTCTCACACCTCTTTTTGAGTCATTTGGCTTTTCCCCATCTCCTTCTGTAACATCACGACCCCGGGGATCCGTGAACCAACCCAACCGTCTTGCATACAAAGGTCACTAACAATAAGTCTTCTTTACAAAAGGTTTGAGTTTGAAATATATAAGAATACAAACTTTGTTGAGTAGTCAAATTATCTCACATATCCTGAACTTCAAGTCATACTTTATGCGAACTATGTCCATTGAAAGTTTTCTACATCATAAGAAAAATATTTCCTTCCAAAAGTAAATTCAAAAGATTCAAACTAGATAAACCCAGTTTTCAAAATTTTAAGTACAAACATAATTTAAATGCAATGAAGCAAATCATTCCTCTAGGCTTCCCCAACTTGCATCCCTTTAGCCACGTTCAAATCCTCAGAACCTGAAATGTTTTAGTACACAAACATGAGCCGAAGCTCGTAGGATAAAGACTAATTCCATGGTAAGCATGATTTGTGAGTTGTGAAGGGTGCAACCAGAATAAAAATGCAAGTTCCATACATTCTTTATATATTTCCACGCACATACCTACGCATGCCAAGTTATTCATTTATTAAACCTTTTTCCAAAATTCCTTTCTTTTACATTTTTTTTGTTACCCATTTTTTCACAAAAACCAAATCACATTTTTATTACTCGGGTTTTCACAAAAATCGTATCACAACAATGAAATGGCATCGGGTGCAGCTTATAGAAATTCATCCCTATTAGCTCAATAGGCTACATGAAGCCATTGGTTAATAGATAGCTCTATAACTCACCACGCCATAATATCACATTTCGAGGACTAACCCGTGGGCATGTGATCCCCATCTTGCACAAGTTTTCGATCTTTCACCGTGGAGCCGCCAGCCCAACTTAATTCATGAACCTTCGCAAGCTTTTACCACAGGACCGCAGCCCCTCATTATGCACATTTCACATTCAACTATAGGGTTTCAACTCAAGTTAATAGTTTCATTATGTAACTTCCTATAGTTCACATCATTACTCAATGTCACTAAACACCAACATAAAGGTTAACTCAATTATAATCGTATCATATTTCGTTTAGGTACTCAAATTTTCTTTCATAACTTATGCATCATGCATCATCACTTCAACATGTAAGTTC
>JAULJZ010178913.1:0-17969 GCA_032270985.1 Heliamphora pulchella
GGTGGTTTTGAGGGCGTTTTTGGGGTGGGGCAATGATTTTGGAGTGATTTGGGTGGTTTCCGTTAAGCATAAACGAAAATTTTAACTTTTGAACTAATTTGATGTACAAATTAAACCTGATTGATGGCTTGTGATATTTTAGAAACTACAGAAGTAATTTCTGTTTTTGTCAAAATCAGAGGGGATGTCAGTGTAATTTACCCTAAAAAAAATTAGTGCACAAATTCTAACAATAGATTTAATTACAAATTAGTAGTTTTTACCTATAAAAACATGTATTATATAAACAAAGCATATTCTTATCGATAAAAATCAATGATATATAATTGATTCTGTGTTTAAAATATGCATACAGTCCAACAGTTAATATAATAATATTTGAGAATTTGATGAAATGATACTAATTACATAGTTGGCTTTGATTGGGCTAAATAGTAGAGATTTTGCATATTTTTATTTTTTTAATTTTTAATTTTTTTAATTAAAAAAATTTTATTTTTTAAAATTGTATAGATGAGATGAATCAAAAAAATAAAATTGTTTAATAGAAATATAAAATAAATTCAATAAAGTAAAAAATAAGCAATATTCAATCTGATTTATTGCCAATTTTGAATTTTTTTGGTCTTTGAGTTTTTAATTTTTTAATTAATTTTTTTAATTTTTTGATTTGTCTCGACCATATAAATCGTAAAGTACACTATAATTTGATGAAAATAATGTAAATAAAAAAAACAAATAAGGAATTATGCAAACCTGTCAGGACTTGTAAATCAAAATTTCGGATGTACATTCAAAGAGCTGTTATTTATTACTGTTTTGTGTTTAGACTTTCAGGTACGCATGAACATTCAAGAGACATTCACATTTGGCCGCCACCCCGTGCTGAGTTTCACGCAAATCGCACACACACTTTCTTCCTCCTCCCTTCACTACTTCAATGGACGTAGTAGCCGCAAGAATCAATAACGTCATTTCTTCTTCTTCTTCTTCTTCTTCAAGCGCAGCAAATTTGACTCAATTTGCATGGCGGCGTTGCACCAGTGCAGAGTCTCTCTCTCTCCAATCCAGCCTCTTATCTTTCTGTAACAGCGTTCTGATCAGTACTACCCAGCAAAGAAATCGACCGAAACCAAACTCCAGAAGCGGCATTATTCTCCTTCCCACCCGCTGCTCCACAAAACCAGGCATCGACAGCGACAATGCGACGAACAAGAACCCCGCCGCCATTGATGATCATCAGCTGGACCCAAACTCAACAGCCCAACACCCCGCGACGACGCTTCCAAACCAAGCACTTACCTCCGCAGTTTCGAAAGGTTTGGTGCTTGATTTGGGCGCGAAGAAATCGTGGGACAGCGCGGAAATCGGTTCGCCGGTGGTGAAAAGATACATCGGCGACGATGAAGAGAGGTGGTTCATGTGGTACCATGGAAGAAGGTCTGATCACGAAACCACCAAAACTAATTATTCAGATTCCATTGGGTTAGCAGTTTCGAGCAACGGGATTCACTGGGCAAGAGGAGCGGGACAAGTTCGATCGAGAAGCGACGTGGGGTTGGTGATGAGTTGCCGATCTGGGGATTGGTGGGCTTTCGACACAGACAGCGTCAGGCCCTCGGAGCTGGTGATAATGTCCAGCCCCAGCTACAGCGCCGTTTACTGGCTTTACTACACCGGATTCAGTTCCGACGAAGTGGAAGTCTCAAAATCTTCAAGAAAACCACCAGAAAACCCAGAAAGGTTCTATCTTCCCGTCGGAAATCAAGAAACCGGGAAGTTAGTAAAGTCTCTGCCAGGGCTGGCGTGCAGCCAAGATGGACGGAACTGGGCGAGAATCGAAGGGGATCACCACAGTGGAGCATTGTTCGACGTTGGGTCGGGGAAGGACTGGGATTCTGCGTTCATCGCGGCGCCGAAAGTGGTTCTTCACGGCGGCGGTGACCTGAGGATGTACTACCATTCCTTCGACGCTGAAAACGGGCGGTTCGCGATCGGAGCAGCGAGGTCGAGAGACGGTATTCGATGGGTGAAGTTGGGGAAGATTCTTGGAGGAGGGTCGAGCGGTTCTTTCGATGAGCTTGGGGTTCTGAATGGTCACGTCGTGAGGAATCCCAAGGATGGAAGGTATTTCATGGCGTACGAGGGCGTCGCCGCCAACGGAAAGCGGAGCATCGGCGTAGCAGCGTCGCCAGATGGAGTGAAGAACTGGGGGAGGGTTCGAGACGACGCCGTTCTCCGGCCGTCGGAGGAAGACGGATGGGACAATGCCGGAGTGGGATCGCCGTGCCTGGTTGCGATGGAGGGTGATGAAAATGAATGGAGGCTGTACTACAGAGGCTTCGGCCGGAGTGGGAGGACCGGGATCGGAATGGCTGCTTCCGAAGGCGGTGGTGTCGGGGTTTTCAAAAGACGGGAAGGGTTTCAATTGTAATGATAATAGGGTAATTCAGAAGTATTCGAAAAAAAAAAAAGAAAATTATTTTAAATTCAAAATAAAAAATTTAAATTTAGTTGTTTGTTATATGAATCATATTACAAATAAATTTAAATTATTAATTTTGAATTTTGAGTAAATTTTTAGAAATATTTTCTAAATTTATAGTATTATTGATGATAATAAGGGGTCGTTTGGAAAATTTACTTTAAATTGTTTTTGTTTTACTTATAATTATTTTAAACCAAATAAGTAAAAAAAAAAAATTGGTGTGTAGAGGGCTTAGGGTACTGGGTGCTGCTCCGTAGTAAGGAGATTCAGCTTACCCAAGGAAACTTAGCATACCCAAATTGACAATTTTTTTGTTCATAGTAAGGAAACTCAGCTTACCCAAGGAAACTCAAGCTTATCCAAAACCGCGTCGTTTTAGTGTTTGTTACAAAAAAAAACCCTAATTTTATTTTTCCCTTTAATTCATTTTTTATTCCAAACAAAAGCATGATGTTGGCAATGCCGATAGATGTGTCATGCAACAACGATATGTTGGTGGCGGTGGACAATGACCGTGTGGTGGTGGACTGCGGTGGCAACGATGGTAGATTGGTGATGTGGCGACGACGTGTTGGTACACTCTAGCGTGGTGTAGTATGGCGATGGCGTGGTAGTGGATGGCAGCGGCATGATGGCCCAACTGTTAAACGGCGATAAATGTGGATCACTTGACGTGTTCGATGGTGTAGCTTTTTTTGGAATATGAAATGAACAAAAGGGAAGGTGGAAATTAGGGTTTTTAGTAAGAAACATGAAAATGGCTGCGTTTTGGATAAGCTGAGGTTCCTTGCAATGCACCAAAATTACGTGGTTTCGACACACAACAAAAGTTCATATGCACTGTGCGAACCCCAAATTCAGTGTATAGAAGCCACTTAAAGTCAAAAGTCAATAAGTCAAAAAGTATAACTTAAAAGTAACTTTCAGCCAAAAAATAAAAAAAAATACAAAGAAGTTTAAGTAAGAAAGAAGTTATGATTTTATTTATTTATTTTATTCTAATTTTATATTTAATATTCATTTTGTTTGAAAGATTTCAGCCACTAGATTTTAAAAATATAATTTTCTATAAAAAATAAATATGTATGATTAAAAGTTAGGATATCTAAAAAAAATATAAAAAAGTATTTAAAGTTAATAAGTAAAAAGACAAAAAGACTAAAAGTCATGCTGGTGTTTTACATTGCTGAAACTCGTAACTTATAAATATAGCTTGTAACAAAAATTATAAGTATTTGATAAAAATTAAAACTAGTTACTGAAGTAGAAACAAAAATAATTATAATTTTTAGCAGATGTTGTGAGTATTTAAAAAAAATATACCTTATAATTAAAATTTTTAGCAAAAAATTAAAAATTACTAGTAGCAGCTTTGCCAAACATCCCCCAAAAGAAAACAAAAAGTTGAGATTAAGGACTTGTTTGGTTACCCTAGCTTTTTAGCTTTTGGCTAAAAACGCACCAAAAAAAAACAGAGTTCGTTTGACAAAAAAATAAAAAATTGAATAGTCAAAAAGTCAAATGTCATGCCCCAAACTTTTTAAAAAATATTATAATTATTAAATTTTTTAAAAAAATATGACATAATTTGCTTTGTTCTTCACATAATCCAATAGTATAAACGTTTACAAAATAACCTATAATAAAAACAGGCAACGCAATATACACTGACTTTGTCTCGATTCCAATCACAAAACTACAACTCAATTATATATTATAGACTATCAATCCAAACTTTCTATGCATACATTTAAAACCTCCAATTTCAAATGAATAATACGTGTACTCTTCAACCTCTCCTTAAATGTCTGGAAGGCGAACTCACAACTGTCATTTCACACGAACTTGATTCCTTTCTGCGTAAGGCGCGGCATAGGTGCTGCAAGTCTAGAGAAATCCTTCACGAACAGACAGTAGTAACCCGCCAAACCTAAGAAACTACGAATCTCAAATATGCTATTCAACCTCTCCCAATCCATCACGACTTCTATCTTAGAAGAATCCACCACCACCTCGTCTCCTAAAACTACGTGCCTAAAAGCTTAACCTCGAGCAACCAAAATTCACACTTATCATACTTGGCATACAAACGATAGTCTCGCAACAACTGTAAAGCAATCCGAAAATGCTCCTCATGCGCCTCCTCCAATAGTGAATAAATGAGAATGTTATCTACAAATACCACCACGAATCAGTCAAGGTGTGAAAGATACGATTCATGAGGTTCGTGATCATTGCCGGTACGTTCGTCAGTCCAAATGGCATGACTAGAAACTCAAAACGCCCATAATGGATAAGAAAAATCATCTTCGGAATGTCTTCCTCCTTGACTTGACTCGCAACTGCTGATAAATCGATCTCAAATCTATTTTGGAGAAGCAACATGAACCCTTCAATTGATCAAACAAGTCATTGATATGAGAAATAGGGTACTTGTTCTTAACGGTAACGTGGTTCAACTTACGATCGTCGATATATAGATGCAAGGATTCATCTTTCTTCTTCGCAAACAAGGCTGGTGCTCCCTAAGGCGACACATTGGGACGAATAAACCCTTATCTAACAACTCGATCTTGGACCTGCACTTTCAACTCTAGCAATTCAGCCGGTGCAAACTGATATAGAGGCATAGAAGTAGGGGCAGTCCAGAGGATGTGGTCATTGGAAAACTCCACTTCTCGTCGTAGAAAAAGATCAAATAAATCGTTCAGAAAGACATTTGAAAACTCACAAACAATGGGAGGAAGCTCCCCACGAGTAGAATCAATCTCACCCGTAGACATGGTAAAGAAAATGAGGCTAAGACTAACGCGACTCCGCGAACTACGAGGTCTACGCACTAAACCATTGTGCCGGTCACCTACAAAACAAAAAGTGTCTCCCTCTTGTGTGCAAACAAACACCCTTCACCGATCACAATCGATAAAAGTGCAAAAGGTGGTCAATCAATCCATCCCCAATATGATATCAAATGAGGTCATATCGAGCACAATAAAATCGAACACTAAAAGGCAGTCGGCAATCTCCAGCGTCTTAACGCGGTAGTCCCCCCAAACGGTGTCTCTATGCATAAGGCGCTACCCATGACGTCTACCTCTAATCCCAATGTAAATGCAAATGCGGATGACATGAATGAATGCGATGCTCTGTTGTCAACAAGACCACTGGCCATAAAACAATACACTAAAAAGGTACGTCGAATGATAGATGAACTGGCTACGGCATCCGGCACAACAAGTGCCACTGAAGTACTGGCTCTACAAAGGCATACACTCATCTATAATTTCCCTAGTTCAGCCCACTGCTCCCTCTAGCCCCCGGCTGTCTCACTAACTGGGCTGATGTAGCTCTTTTTTCGGTCATCGCTGACTACACTCCCTACTGCTGTTGTGATTTACTGTAGCCCTATCGTCCCTAAGATGACTGCCTAAGTTGTGCTCTCGAAGCACTCTTTACATTCCCTTCTTGAGGGAAATCCTGGCACATGTGACCCGCCTGGCCGCACTGATAGCAAGAATATAGGGCCCTCCCCCGAGTCTGACTCTGTTGTACCTGTTGTGGGTACTCCTTGACACAATGTTCCGGCTGTTTGTACAAGAAACAAACTATCTCTCGACAATCAGAACGTCCAGATGAACCCGTAGATGGTACGGGTGTTGATCGTGGCTGTGGCTGGGATCCCATAGGATAGGAACTCGATCCTCCTGAATTCTATCTCTTCAGTTGGCGCCCTTCTGACTACGCACTAGAACCCTATTGATGTGACTTACTCTCTCTAATTTTTTGGCTCCCGGCCATGGCATTCTCAACCTAAATGGCGGCCTCCACTAGCTCGGTGTAAACCTGAAAGCCTAAAGCTGCAATCCTATCTTTGATGGCGGGTCAAAAACCTCGCTCGAACCGCTAATTGCGCAACTCTTCCGTTGCCACCATTTTTGGTGCAAACCGTGACAGATTCATGAACTTGACCTCATATTGGACCACTGCCAAATGTAGTTGCGCGGTGGGTGATGTTAACTCGGTCAAATCATGACGTCGACTCGAATACACTGAGAATATTATGAGAGAGTCTAGCGCACGAGACTATTTAATGCAACTAAAGTTGCAAGAGTCTTTTCTATAAATAGAAAGCTCGCTTATCTAAATTTTATATTTTGCTACTCACATATCTGTCGCTCAAGCCATTCTACTCTCCTCTAAAGGCTCTGCAAAAAACATTCATGACTTAATTTTGTAGCATTGATAACCCTATGGAGTTATGGATTCTGGATTCTAACGCATCATTCCATTCTACTTCACATCAAAAAATATGAAAAACTACATCAGTAGTGGTTTTGGTAAGATTTTTCTCGCTAATGATGAACCTTTGAAGATTGTGTGTAAAGGAAAAGTCCAGAGTAGTCTGCCAAATGGGTCTGTGTGGGATGCTGTTAAATGTCATACATGTACCTGAGTTGTAAAGAAATCTGATTTCTATGGGGCAGCTTGACGACGAGAGTCACGTGTTCAATTCATTGGTGGAATGTGGAATATCACCAAGGGATCACTTGTAGTTACTCGGGAAATGAAGAAAGGTACTTCGTACATGACGATGAATAAAAGAAGTCTTACATCTATTGTTGATACTAAAATTATTTCGAATCTCTAGCACCAAACACTTGGACACATGAGTAAGAAAAGGATAAAAATACTCCTATCAAGTGAAAAACTATCGGGGTTGAAATTCGTCGACTTGAATTTGTGTAAAGACTGTATCTTTGGACAACAAAAGAAGGTCAATTTTTAAAAAATCGGTAGAAACTTGAAAGCAAAGAAGTTGAAGCTTATTTATACAAATGTATGGGGACCTGTACTAGTTTCATCACTTGGGGGATCATCCTATTTTGTTACTTTCATCAATGATTTGAAGAGAAATGTATGAGTTTATTTTCTAAAGAATAATTTTGATATGTTTGCTACTTTTAAGAAGTGGAAAGACTTAGTAGAGAAATAGGTACAAAAGTTAGGTGTTTCAGACCAGGCATGGGCTGGGAGTATAGTAATACTTGGGTTTAAAGTGTTTTATGCTTTGAATGGAATCAAGATGGAGAAGACTCCTCTAAGAACACCTCAGCTCAACGGAGTTGATGAACGGATGAATAGGATATTGACTAAACATACCAAAAGCATGAGGATACACTCTACTTTGCCACAGATGTTCTTGATTGATGCAGTTAAGAGTGCATCTTATTTGGTGAATCATAGTAATCTGTTTCTTTAGAGGAAAGATACCTGAGGAAGCATGGAGCAGTAGAGGTAAACCTTTCATTCCTAAAAGTCTGAGGAAGTCTGGAGTAGTAAGGAGATAAACCTATCATTTCTAAAACTTTTTAGATGTGTTTCTTATGTTCATGTTGATGCTGATGATTGGAATAAGCTTGAACCTAAATCTGCCAAATGCACATTTATTGGATATAGCATAGATGAGTTTGGTTATCGATTCTAGGATGATCACAATCGAAAAATCATTCATAGTAGGGACGTCGTATTCAATGAAAAAGTCAAGTATAAAGTTAGGACTATAGTTTCAGATATTTATTTTACAAATTCTAAACATGTTGAGATAGAAGAAATTTTTGAAATGGATGTGAACAGTAGGGCGTAGTGTAACCCCTAAAGTATGGTTCAATGGGAAGAACCACATACTCTTATGATGGAGTTGAGATGATCTACTTGAGTCCTTAAGTCTACACAACGATTTTCTCCATCACTGTACTATTTGTTGCTATCTAACGGAGGTGAACCAGAATGTTATGATGAGACTCTGCAAGTTGATGATTCAATCAAGTGGGAGTTAGCTATGTAGGATGAGATTGATTCTCTCATTAAAAAAACTAGACATGAGTTGGTTGAACTACCACATGGGTAGAAGGCATTGTATAACAAGTGAGTTTATCGGATTAAAAAAGAACATGATGGCAGCAAACAGTACAAAGCTAAGCTAGTTGTAAAGGAATTTCAATAGAAAGAGGGTGTCAACTACAAAAAAAATTCTCCCCAGTTGTGAAGTTGACAACAATCAGACTTGTGTTAGAAATTGTGGCAGCTAAAGATCTGTATCTTGAGCAGATGGATGTGAAGACGCATTCCTCCATGATAATTTGTAGGAGGATACTTTCATAAAGCAAGCACATGGATTTGCAGCATGAGGGGAGAAATTGGTGTGCAGGATCAAAAAGAGTTTGTATGGTTTAAAACAAGCACCAAAATAGTGATATAGAAAGTTCGACTGGTTTGTGAGTTAGAACGATTTTTTCATATGCCAAGTAGATCATTATTTCTATTTTACATTATTTTGCTTCTGTATATTAATGATATTCTTATTGAGGGGTCAAGCATGTAGAAAATAAATGCATTAAAGGGTCAGCTGCCAAAGCAGTTTGAAATGAAATATTTGAGTACTATAAAACAGATTCTCGGGATGAGGATTAAGAGGGACAGAGTTGCAGGAACTTTGATGCTATCATAGGAGGAATATGTGAAGAAGGTTCTGAACATGTTTGGTATGCTAAATACAAAACCTATGAGTGCACCATTGACTAGTCACTTTTAACCTATTAATGATTAGTTACCTAAAATCAAGCAGGAGCAAGCATACATGCAACGAGTTTCATACACCTCAGCCATCGAAAGCCTAATGTATGCTATGGTTTGTACCACACTGGACATATAACATGTAGTAGGACTTGTTAGTAGGTCCATGAGCAACCCGAGAAAGCAGCATTGGGAAGTAGTTAAATGAATTCTCAAATATTTGAGAGGTACCACAGATGCTATATTGTGTTTTAGACGAAGTTTGATTGATTTGCATGGTTATATGAATGCGGACTTGGGTGGTGACACAGATTATAAAAATAACACAAGTGGGTATGTGTTTACATTGGGTGGTACGACAGTCAGTTAGGTATCTCAATTGCAGAAGATAGTAGCTCTATCTATGACGAATACCAAGTATGTCGCTTTTATTGAAGTCAGTAAGGAGATGACTTAGTTACGGTGTTTTCTAGATGAATTGGGTAAGAAGAAAGAGGACAATGTCCTATTCAATGATAGTCAGAGTGTCATTCATCTTATAAAAAATCCAGTATTTCATTCTCGGATAAAACACATTTAACTGACGTATCGTTTCATATACTTGGTTTTGGACAATGGGGTGTTATCTCTAGAGAAAACTTATGGCAGTGAGAATCCGACTGATATGTTAACAAAAACGATCACCATTTAGTAACTGAAGTTATGCTTGGCTTTAGTTGGTTTTCTAGCTTGAAGACGGGGTTTGTTGCTACTGGGTTAATTTGCTGTGAGACGGTGAATTTTTTTTTTTTTTTTTATAATGGTTTGGGTCATGTGTTGGATTAGTATACAAGTAGAAGATTATTAGGATGTGTAGAGCCTAATAAGCATTAAAGCATGAAATTTCAAAAGCAAGCACTAGCAGATTGCTAATTGAGTGCTCGAGCACGACACTCCAGAAGCGTGCACTAGTAAAGCGCTTATTGGGCGCCTGAGTGCCACTAGTCCACAATGGGGAACTAATTAGACGCTCGTAGAACGCTCGAGTGCCATACTATCCTGAGATTTTCTGTATATGGTGTTAGCAAAGCGCTCATCGAGCGTCGTATACATTTTAAACCTAGGATTTTTTATATCGTTTTCTAATTTATTCGTTGTAGAATTTTCTAGAAAGTCTTCTAGAAGCACAAAAATATCCAACAAACTATTGTAGTATGTATCTTTGCCTCATTAGTGAAAACCCACAACATCTGAGGATGTAGGCACTCTTGTCGAACTACGTATTATATCTTGTGTTTCTTGCGTGTAATTCTTTCGCATGCTTAATCTTCGTCTTGTTCGGGATTATTTATCTCAAGATTTTATCGAGAGTTCGTTTATAACCCCCAACAACAACAACCCTTACTTTATCATTCTTAACCAATACAAACCTAAAACCACACCGAATTGTTTTTTTCAAAAGTGCTTCATGAAACTCTTCTACACCATCAATAAACTTTTTTGATTTCCAGTTTTCTTAATCATGTTAGTACAACCATCAGATAATATTGCAACATCCTTAAGTAAACAAAACAACAATAACAAAATCAGTCTCTTTCTCTAACTCTAATTAACTTCCATTCCATGCAACGACTATCCAACACTTGCCATAGCTACTATTAGAATCAAACAAGTCACTTTACTTGCAACACAAGCAATTCAGTAATTGTTTATATGTCATGCTTTGAGACAACTTCATTGTAACAGAATATATATCCATGGTACTCACACAATAGAATAATTTCAATCTCTATTCATCTATAAATAAATATAAATAAAATGAAAGATCATTAAGATATCAATTCGTGTCATTAAAGCAAACGATTATTCTGTAATACTGACCAATTCAAATCATTTAAAAATCAGTGATAAAATCTACATTCCTAATAAGTTACAAAATTTTGAGATAAAAACAAAAATTCTCAAAATCAAATTGAAAAAAGCTTGTTCAATATTCTCTAGCATCTACAAAACATGGTATGTTCATAAATTTTAAAAATTAGACAAAACCTTACTCTAAAACATAAACATTCAAAACACGCATATAGAAAATTTACAAGAAAACTAAAATAAATAGAACACAGTATTCATTAGTTAATTTCTAACCATAAATTAAAATTTTAACCTAAAATTAAAAACTCAGATATATTCGTGAATAAGGATAGCACACAAAAAACAAAAACAATAACAAAACAAAACAAAACAAATCATTAACACATCATCAACTTTGCTAAAAAAAATAGATTCAAATAGTAAGCACATTCAACAACAATCTTCAATGATTTCTTAAAAAAAAAACAGCTAGAAAAATCGACAACATCAATAAATGCAAAATCAACGAAAATAAATCAATTTTAAATATATAAACCAGAAATATAGTCGGCAGAATTAACAATCTCGGTGAAATATCTTCAAACTTTAACAATTTCAAGCATCACAACAATGATACTTCAAAACTTTAATCGAGAAACTCTAGCTCAATCTCTCTAGCGCAATCAACGCAAAAGAAAAGAATAAATCCAGAAAATCTCACAATATAAATTGCTAAATGCCACGTGAAAATCAAAATTGCTCTCGTAATTAGCTGATTTGTGTATTCAAATCCCAAAAATAACAACAAAATTAAAAATAAGGGCAAAAAATAGGACCCCAATATTATCTCTAAAGGGCATGTTTGAATTGTCGAATTTGTGAGGGTCCGACTAGGATTAAAAAACATAGGGGCTACAAATCAGATTTTGTCTAAGGAGATAATTAATTTGGCGTTTGTATTGCGAGATCGAGACTAATAATTTGACAAATACTGTATTAAAAATACGTCATTTATGGTATTAATAACACAAAGTCGCCTTAATATTATTTTTTATACCACCCTAATAAAAAAAAATTAAATTTCTCACTGTATACATAATCCATTACATAATTCTCTGGTATTAAAAAACTTATGAGACTCACAGTATTACTTATTTAGCTCTCGTATTCTATCCAATTGCATCGGCATACCAAAAGCTGAAATAGCATTCCCTCATGGCCCAAATAGGTAAATGGCCCAATAACGCTCCCTTCTTCTAGTAGAATATGGGTAGTTTACCCCCTATTTGTTCAAATTGATATTTCTATTGAAGGCCCAAATGTTTCCTTTTGATCTCCTGCATCTTCATTGTGCTTTTGTGTGCAAATTAAGGTTTTTTTTTTTTTTTTTCTCTCATTGGGGTGATGGCAGTCAGGCTTTATAGCCTTTTTTTTCTCCTTTTGTTTCTTTATTTTTTATGATTTCTTTATTTTTTTTTACTTTTAACCTATACTATTTTTTTACAAGAAAACAAAAAGCATTCGGCATTTTTTATTTATTTATTTTAAAAAATAAAACTAAAAAACACTAGTTCCATCCTACCATGAAATGATAATAATGCTTTCAATAAAAAAATCAATTATTTTATCAAAAACATATCAAACAATTTTAGAAGTTAGAAATCAAATTATACCAAATAATTTATTTTTTTATCATTCAGTCTTTAGTAAAAAAAATATTTGACTTTAGTATTCTCACATTACTTTTATTAAGGCCATGCTTTTTAATTCTATTTTGATTCAAACCATTTTGATTTCTTCTCTAATACATTGAATTTCAATGATTTCATGATCAGTTAATGTCTTAAAATTTTCCAAAATCAAAATTATTATATTAGCTAATGAGTTTTATTGCATTTGAATAGAAAAATAAAAAGTTTTCAAAAGAAAAAACTGGGGTGTTAATGTTTACTTTGGACCGTGAGTACAATTGAAACGGATCGAAGAGAACTAATGAAAAATGGTTCGGCTCTAGTTTGGAACGGTAGTTTTAAGACAAAATATTTATTATCTATGTTATGTATGTCTAAAAAATTTGTATATTTATTTTGCTTATTTTTTATTTATTTTGTTTCTATTCTTTGTTTATATTATTTTACTTTATATTTTGTATTATTACTTGTTTGATATGATTACAAAAATATACTATTGCATTATATTTATTCTTTCATAACTTTATTATTTTTCTTATCGATTATTAATAATTTATATATTATATAATATTAAAATGTTACAAAAAAAAGTAAAAAAAAAAGATTGTTATAATAGTAAAAACAAAGAGAGAGAGAGAGAGAGAGAGAGAATCTGTAAAAAAGAATTAGATTTTTATATTTTTTTTCTTTGTATACAACATAGTACAATATTAATATAATAAAACTAAGGAAAGGTTTAATTAAGTTTCATATGGTTCTCCATATGTTCAATTCATAAATTGTGCGATAATAAAAAGTTTTCAATAATTTAGAACTTAAAACAAACTGTCAGCAAAAAAAATCGAACAAAATAATATGAGTTGCATCAATTTTGATGGATTTATTGATTCCACCAATTTTTTAAAAACGGGTTGTGCTCCTTACAAGACCTCTCAATACTTTATTTTGTTGGCTTTAGATGGCCTCACAACAATGGTCTGAATCGTTCATCTCGTAATTAAATCTATAAAAAAAATATCTATGCAAAAATTTAGTTTGACCGAACATCGATAACTATATAAACAAATTACTTTTTTTTATACAAAATGAACAATTTTAGTTAAAAATAAATTATTTAGGTTTAAACCATTAACTATGTAAAAATAAAATGGAATTTATTTATGTACCATGAATGTTTGATCAAACTAAGTTTTTGGATAAATAATTTTTTTCATAGAGCCTATGAGATGAATGATTTGAATTATCTTCTAACACTTACCTCCCGCTACAAAATAAGATATTGAGAATTCTTAGCCCTTTTTTGTCCTTTTTAAAAAGCTAATTCTTTTTCATAAAAGTTATATAGCTTAAGTTATAGTATTTCATATATCTAAAAAGTTTACTAATTTTTATTTTCTTTTCTAAGAAAAAAGCATATTCACATCTCAAACATTTAAACTTTTTTTCGAATAAAACAACTATAGCACTATTAATTAAAAAATTAACCCTACTCCCAAAAAGATAAAAAGTAGTGCCAGTATATCAAATACTACATCTTAAAAGAAAATAAATAAGAATGTTTTAGAGATTTTAACAAAAATTAAAAATATAAATAAAAAATATTCTAAATAATTTATATAAATAATTTAAATTTTTATTTTTTAAAAAAAAATAAGTTTTTAAAAAGTCAATTTTTTAAACATATCAAACAAATTTAGTATTGACCTTTATTGGCAGCTTTGGTTTTTTTGGCATTTTGACTAAAAACACCAAAAATACAATGTTACCCGTTCTACAAAAAAATTAAAAAGTCAAATCAAAACAAAAACTCTCAAAATATTCTATTCAAACTCTTATCACTTTTAAAATATAATAATATTTTTTTATTCATAACTTATTTACTATATCTACCAACTATATATAATTATTAATATCAAATATATAAAAGGATAATATTGTCTACTTCAAACAAAAAGTAAAAATACTAACTCTTTATCCAAACAACTAACTTTAGCTAAATTACCAAACAAGTTATTTTAAATTTAATTTAATTTTTTTAACTGAAAAAGAAAAAAAAAAAAAAAAACAGGCATTCAAGCTGTTGGCAATGTGGCATGAAGGTAGCTGCACCTTTTTTACGTACCCTCTAAAAGAAATATTGATGAGATTTACATTTAACACTCCCCCACCGCGCTCGCTCAACTGCCTTTCTGAGCCACCAATCGTTAATATCTCAAGGTCCCATGCTATAAAACAATACTTAAAAGCCTCTTCCCCACGGGTGGTTCCCTTTCTCCTGAACCAAAATTATTAAGGGCTTGTTTGGGATCCCAAGAAAGTTAGCTTTTTTACAAAAAAGTTGACCCTTTTATATATATATATATATATATATATATATAATCAACTTTTAAACCAAACTGTTTGGATTTCTAAAAAATTCAATTAATTTTTTTTAATTCAAGAAAAAATAAGCCTATACACATCCCAGATTCTCAAATACCATAACTTTATTAAACTAAAATTAATATAATACCCTCAATTAAAAAAGTCAATCTTCTCGCAAAAATATAAAATTCGTGTTAATATTTCAAACACTACAACTTGAAAACAAAAAAGTAAAAATATATATTAAACATTTTAATAAAAAGCAATAAAACAAAAAAGCTACTATAAAAAATTATCCCAAACATAGGCTAAGTAGTATTTAGCTAAAAACTTTTTTTGTTTCTTTGTTTTTTTTCTTAAAAAACTAAACAACTTAAAATTCAAAAACATAAGCTAAGTAGTATTATTTGATATTATTTATGTGGTATTTTTAATAAATAAAAATTTATAATGCAGATTAAGTAGGTTTCTCTTATTTTTTACCTACTCAATAAATGTGGAACCTTATTATTTCATGTGAAATATTTTTTGCTACATAATTAGTTAGAAACACCACATAATTAATGCTACATAATACTTTAGAACTACTGAATAATTTAACTATTCATTTGCGACACTTCTTTACTTTTTGTAAATATGTTTGGTATTAAGCTTCCAATGTCTAAAAATTTAATTTTTTAAAAATTATATTTAAAAAAAACTAAATTATTTGAATAATTTGTTATGATGATTTTTTTCATTTTATTAAAATATTTAATATATTCTTACTTTTTATTTAAAATTTATTTTTTTATTTTTATAAGAGTATTATAATCATTATATTTTAAAAAAGATTTAGAATGTGGAAAATGTGAATAATTTTTCTAAAAAAATAAATAAAAATATGTTAATTAATTTTTGTTAAATATTAAATAATATAACTTAAAAATTAACTTTTTGCAAAAGATTATTGTACTAAATTACTATTTAGCACTCAATAGAGTGCCACAGGCTTTTATTATTGTAATAATAATAATTATTATTATTGTTATAGAAAATTGAGAAATCCGGACAAGTCAGGCCCTGCATCCTTGCCGGGTTTATTTAGGAATGCACGGCCATTTGTCGTGATGCTATTTTTTAAGGAATTGAATAAATGACATTATTAAATTATATTATTTTTACGGCAGAATAAAATAAAATAAGAATACGGCTCTTTGATATAAAAGTTTCGTTTGGAATAATTGTTTATTTTTTTATTTTATTTAGTTTATTTTTATTTTTAATTAAAAATTTTATTATTTAATTAAATTATTATATTTTTTGACTCATCTCGTCAAGGTAAATCAAAAAATAAAGAAAATTGATCAGAATATACAAAAAAAATTTCAAAAAATTAAAAAAATAAACTAAAATAAGCTAATAAGCTAAATTTTATATTGCTTATTTTTGTCTTTAATAAACTTTTTTTTATTTTTTAATAAAAAAAATCTTTACTTTTTTAATTCATCTCATTTAAACATTCAAAAAAGTAAAAAAACTTAATAAGAAGACAAAAAAAAGTTTAGAAAATATAAAAAATAAGCAAAATTTACAAAATTTAGCCTAAACAAGGCAAACTAATTTTTGGTAACATATTTTAATTATTTTTTAGTATTTGTTTTGATAAAAATAAAATAAAATATTTTACTTTATACGGTCAAAATTAATTTATAAAAAAAAATATAAGTCATTTTACAGTATGGTACTAGCTAGTAGCAGCGACGGAGGTAATGGCGGCAGCAATACTGGTGGTGATGGTGGTGGTGGTGACAACGACAGTGACAACGTCACAACGACAAATAGTGACGGCGACTTTTATATGCTAAGTATTATCCAAACATCTGAAAACAAAATCAAAAAAATTATTTTTTGTAAAAATAATTTTGCATAATAAATATTTTTCATTGTAAAATAGTTTACATTAAAAAAATGAAACCTAAATTGTATTAATAATACGATAGAGTATGACAATTGAAATAATTGAATTAAATTAATTATATAGTAAAATTGAATTGTATTAATTATAATTGATTAATAAAATAATAAAAAAAAATGGCCATTATATGTAAAATTAAAAATAGTTTAACAATTTATTTATTTGTTAGCTAAATAAATAAAAATATTATATTGCACTAATTTTTAATGAGAAAAATAACTAATTAAATACATTATAATAATTTTTTGTGCAATTTAATTTTAAATTATGCGAAAAAGAAAAATAAAATAAAGGGTGGCCTGAATTCACGGCAATCACAATAAAAAACACATGTCAAAGTCAATATCGCCCTTCCTCGTCCTACCACTCCGTGCTACCGTTTATTTTGGCCACTGTGAACCGTATGGATAATTAGGTATTATAATACTTCTAATATAATTTGAATTAATTAAAATTAATTAATTTTTAAAAATATTTTTAACAAAAAATTTAATTAATAAAAAGATAATTATCTTCAAATATCAGAAAGTTAACTATTAAAAAAATTAAATTTGAAATAAAAAAAACTAAAAGAATAATTAATTTTAATAATCAATTTTTTGAATTTCTTCCATCCATCTATATACTTAATAAGGAAAAAGGTTGCATATTTTTCAAATAGGCATAGAGTGAGAAAAAACTTTTTGATTTCCTTCTATATATCCCAAGATATGCCTAGAGAGAGAAAAAAAAATTAAACTTCTTTCATTTCAAACCGTTGTTAAATCTTTTGACATAATTTTAACTATTTGATCAAAAATATAATGTGTCATATAAGACCACTCTATTTTGTAATATAAATTTTAAAGCAAAATACAATAAGAGCCCGATTGACAATTAGTTTAAAAGCTAATTTTTTTTATATTGTTTGGTAATTTAGCTTTTAAGTTAACTTTCTTTAAATTGGTAGTTTAAGTAAAAAACTAATTTTTTAACTTTGTGTTCAAAGTGAAAAATTTTATCTTTTTATATATTTGATATTAACGATTATATGTAGTTGGTAGTAGTAGTAGTAGTAGTAAATAAG
>JAULJZ010178924.1:0-22827 GCA_032270985.1 Heliamphora pulchella
GCCGAACCACTATAAATCCCTGGTGTCTGGTTCTTTCTCTCTATCCCTCATCTTTTAATAGTTGCATTGATTATATTATTGCATACCTTTTCTTATTGCAATATTAAAAGATTTCTAAAAAGGTTTTAAATTTCCTTTAAAATAGAAAAGACCCAATTTACCCCCCCTCTTGGGTTGCCTAGATCTAACAGTCTTCCCTCGTAAGCCCTTTTCCTTCCGTTCCATTATCTCGACAGGTTGTTCTTCGAATGTTACATCCTCGTCTAGTTTGATATCTTCCCAATTGAGCACGTGAGGAGGATCTGCTAAATACTTTGGCAGCATCGACACATGGAAGATATTGTGTATTTTAGCAAGTTGGGGTGGTAACATATGCCATCTCCCCGATTCGTTGCAAGATCTTGAAAGGTCTTATAAATCTCGGGGCTAGTTTTCCCTTTTCCCGAATCTGATGATTCCTCTCCGCGGTTGGACTTTTAGGAACACGTGATCTCCAATCTCAATGGTTAGGGGTCGAGTTTTATTATTTGCATAACTCCTTCGTCGACTTTGGGCAGTCCATAGACGCTCTTGAATGAGCTTCACTTTTTCAGTGCTCTCTTGAACTAGTTCCACTCCTAACAAACTTGTTTCTCCCACCTCGGTCCAACAAACTGGTGATCGGCAAGGGTGACCATATAAGGCTTTGTAAGGTGCCATGCCAATGCTTGCTTGATAATTGTTGTTGTAGGAGAACTCAATAAGTGGCAAGTATTTCTCCCAACTTTTCGTGATATCCAACATACAAGCTCGCAACATATCCTCTAACGTCTGGATAGTACATTCATATTGTCTACTTAAAAGCATCGGCTACGACATTCGCCTTACCAGGATGGTAGGACAATGTGAACTGGTTATCTTCTAAATATTCCATCCATCGTCGTTGTCTCATATTCAGATCCTTTTGGGTAAAGAAATACTTCAAACTCTTGTGGTCACTGAATAGTTCGAATCGCTCACCATATAGATAGTGTCATTACGACTTGAGGGCGAAAACTATTGCTGCTAATTCCAATTCATGTGTGGGATAGTTCTTCTCATGTGGTTTCAATTGTCTCAAGCCATATGCCACCACTCTTCTATTTTGCATTAATACTCATCCTAACCCATCCTTAGAGGTATCACAGAATACCATGTACCCTACATCCCGTTCTGGTATAATAAGCACCGAAGTGCTTGTCAATCTTCTCTTGAGTTCTTGAAAAGACTTCTTACAGTCTTCACTCCAAACAAACTTCACTTCTTTTTGAGTTAACCGTGTCATTGGCTTGACCAATTTTGAGAAATCTTGTGTAAACCTTTGATAGTATCCATCCAATCCTAGGAAATTCCTGATCTCAAAAACTGACTTTAGGGCTTCTCCAATTTAACACAGCTTCTACCTTAGAAGGGTCGACTGAAATCCCTTTCTTTAATACCACATGCCCCAAGAATTTTATTTATGCTAGCCAAAATTCACATTTACTTGCCTTCGCGTATAATTGATTCTCCCTTAGCAGTTGGAGAACAATCCTCAAGTGTCGCTCGTGTTCGGTTTCGGATGATGAGTATATTAGTATATCGTCTATGAACATGACAACGAACTGATCCAAGAAAGGAGTGAGAATCTTATTCATTAAGCACATAAAGGCTGCCGGGGCATTTGTTAACCCGAATGGCATGACTACGAACTCGTAGTGACCATAATGCATTTTAAAAGCGGTTTTGACAATATCTTACTCCCTTAATCTCAATTGATGATATCCAAACCTGAGATCGATCTTAGAATTGCATGTTGCACCTCTTAGCTAGTCAAACAAGTCGTTAATACGTGGAATCGGGTAACGATTCTTTACCGTAACTCGATTAAGTTGTCGGTAATCTATGCAAAGTCTTAGGGTTCCATGTTTCTTTTTGGCGAACAGGACTGGTGCTCCCTAAGGCGACGTACTCGGTCTTATGAACCCTTTCTCCATTAATTCTTGTAGTTGAGTCTTCAACTCTCACAATTCCGTTGGCGCTATGCGCTGAGGTGGCATAGATATCGGTCCTGTACTGGGTTGTAGTTCCATGATAAAGTCCACTTTTTGGTGTGGTGGTCATCCTGGTAATTTTTATGGGAAAACATCATCAAACTCGCTTACTACTCGAGGGAGTTCTAGGGTAACGTGTATTTCATCATTAAGCTTGAGGTTTGCTAATCTCCCTGTTAAAACTTTTGTCTGTCCTAACTTTTGATCCAATTTAAACAGGAATTCTGGTCTATCTCCCTTAAATAGAAAAGCTGTTCCATCTGGGATAATAGCTGTTACTTTCTTATGGTAGCAGTCTATGAAGGCTTTATGGTCTAACAACTCAATCCATTCCAAGGATTATGTCATAGATGGTCATATTGATAACACGGAAGTCGTAGATTAGGGCTAACCCTGATAATCTTAGCTCACAGGCTCTACATATGAAATCTACATGGGTATTAATTTCGAGAGGTGATTCAACAGACATAACAGTCTCCAGGGGTTCGGGATTTAACCACAAGGATGCAACAGCATTGGATATAAAAGAATGAGATGTGCAAGAATTGATTAATACTTACACCCATGAATTATAAAGCACAAGCGTACCTTCTATCATCGAGTGATCCTCCACATTCTTTCCTTGCAAAGTGAAAACCCTGCCTGTTGCTTTCTGCTGGTTGGGCTATGCTGGGTTTCCAGAACTACCGGCCTTCTTCTGAATTTGGTTGGTCTACCCTCTATAACCTTATCCTGGCTGCTGGGCATTGAAGCCTCCTCCTTGACCGTTCCCTCTTGCCAATTGAGGACATTCAGACTTCCTGTGCCCCGGTTTGTGGCACTCAAAGCAAATTATCGGCCCTAAGTTATAACCTCCTCTCTGACCCTGACCGTTTGTCCGAGCATACGGCTTTTGGTTCATCCCTCCTTTTTGATTCTGCAGGGGACCTACCCCTCGTACATTTCCTTTCTTTTGACTCCAAACTTTCCTGAAGTCCACCAACTCTGCTTCAGTTACCAAAGCTGCTTGCACCACCTGAGCGTAGGTGGGAAACTGCATGAACATGATCTTTTCGCGGGAAATTGCATGAACATGATCTTTTCGCAGATAGCGGGATCTAAACTCCATTCAATTTGACGTGCCTTTGATTCTTCATCGGGTACTAAGGTTGATGCATAACGACTTAACTCCTCAAAACGGCTGGCATACTGGGTCACTGACATTGACCCTTGTTTTAAGTCCAAGAATTCTCTTACTCTCCCTTATGTGACTGTTGAAGGGAAGTATTTCTCTAGAAAAACTCTCTAATTGGACTCACGTAAGAACAGTTGTATCCCTGGTAGTCTTGATTATGGACCACCAATGATCTGGTTCTCCTTCCAATTGATATGTGGCCAAGGCAACTTGGTTGTTATCCTCCGTGTTGTCCATGGTATCTAACATCTTCTTTATAGCTGTCACCCAATTCTCTACGACTCTAGGGTCTGTTTCTCCTCTAAAAGTGGGTGCCCTATGCTTTTTTAACTTTGATAAGAGCCCAGCTCTGTCTTGTGGTGCAATTACTGTAGGTCGGTTTATGCTCTCAGCAAGGTTTGGCAGAACTTGAGCTAAGTTCTGTATCTCAAAATTAGGAGTGGGCCCGTTGGCTTCAGCTGGCCTCTGACTGTTAGCTCTCCCTCCTACCATCTAAAATAAAAAAAAATTCTAAGGTCATGATATTAATGAGAGAGGTTAGTGTAGACATCAAATTACTACAGAGTAAAATCAAAAAGTATACACCATACATTATCCACAAAGGTTTCCTTTATTTATTTCATGTTTGAAAGATTTATACAAGGTTCGAGTGACATTTCATATAACCTAGACTACACACTACTCTATACTTACAAGTATAGATTTACAAAAATTGCTTTCACCTTTTCGTAACTTAACACAAAAAAAAAAAAAACATTTCACACATTCTTCCCTCTCCACTTGTCTGGACTTCTAGGCTACGAAACACCACTGTCTTTATCGGGAACAACCTTGGGTAGTCTTTGCGTACGATGGTCTCAACCTTCCAGGTTACCTCATGCACCCCATAACATTTCCAGGGACTTTCACGAACCAAGTGGTAGGTGATAGTTCTTCCTCCCGTCGAGCTCGGTCCGTGATAGTATAGGGGATCTCGGTGTAGGTATCATCATCATCGAAATTTAACCTTCCATGCGGATTGATAATTTGCCCCTCATCCATAGGGGGATGTGATTGAAAAAGGGCAGGGGTAATAGCATCCCCTACTCTTGATGCAAACCCCAGAGGCACTCCTAGCTGATAAGTTATGGTGTCCAGCCTCTGGGTAATGGGTACTAGGCCAAGGTAGTAAGTGGCAACTGATGACTTCCATCGGCATCGTACCATTCACAGCACTCGGGCATATATTAAGAGTTTCCACTGGGTAGTCTAGACGATACCCCCGATGGCCCCATCCATTATGCACCTCCTCTAGCTCATCTGGTATAGGCTCTGTGGGGTCGATGACCTCACTATGTGCTTCCTCACTATGGGCTTCTTCCTCCTCCTTCAAGTTATGAGCCTCATCATCGGTTTCGTAACTGGTCCACATTTCTTCCTCAGGATCCGAATCAGAAGACATCCTAAAAAGAAAATAAAATTACATAATTAGGATGAATTGTAATGCTTGTAACTTATAAGTGATACAGTTATTTAGTATAACTTAAACTTTAACACATGTACCTACACAACAGAACACACGGTTTTCCCACAACCCCAAGGCCTAAAAGTTTACTAAACCTAGACTCTGATACCAAGTTATGATGTCCCAATTTTCATAGGGACATCAAGACGTATAGATAATAATAAGGATTATACTATGCGTCCAATTGTAATTAACATACAAGATAATACCATTTTATCCATTACATTCACTCTCAACAACATCAAACCAAATATTACATTGATCCAAGTATCTTGTGCAGGAGTTACATTACACATCAAAAGATAAGAAAGGACTTAGTAATAACAACACACTCCAAGGGGGTGGTAAAAGAAACAAAAAGAACCCTGCTTGATTCTACTCTGGACCGTACTCTGTTGGTCCGCAAAAGCTGTGTCTTCTCCAGATATTTCTCCTTCGTCACCTGGCATCACACGCTATGAGATACGAAGCCCAGAAGAAATTCCAAAACCCTACCTTTCTAATAACAATAATATTCTAAAATGGATTTCAAGTAATAGGTACAACAAGACAGGTATAGCATCGCAAGATGGCATTTCATAAGTATCATGCAATTAATACTGTGTAGAAATGAGAATGCATCGTGCGTGCAACCATCTTGACTACAAAGACAACAACAGATTGATCCACTGCCTGGGATCCAAACAAAGTTAGATTTCTTGGAAATTGAACGCTAAACCCATCACAATTAACCCTCGTTGTGAAATAATGACCTCGCTGCCCAGTTTTTTACCCGGCTATTTCATCTCATATCACAACGGCGTGGGGTTAGGCTAGTCTGGTCAGGCTATCCTCCGACTGTCCACCTAAAGAGTCAGTGATGCATTAGCTAGCTTCAAACCAAAGTCTA
Organism: Heliamphora pulchella; assembly: GCA_032270985.1. NCBI lineage: Eukaryota > Viridiplantae > Streptophyta > Magnoliopsida > Ericales > Sarraceniaceae > Heliamphora > Heliamphora pulchella. The sequence goes on from JAULJZ010178924.1 coordinate 5,619, forward strand.
AGATAATATGATTGCCAGGAATTCAAATAGGGACACTCCCCCCATATTCATCGCAGTATGGCCATTACACTCCCATACAATATGTTCGACTCAAGACGTGGCACGCCTCATGACACAGCATGGCTAAAGGTGTACATGGTTCAACTATAACTCGAGATTACTATGACTTATGCAATCTACCAATGCATGTACCAATGCACGTGACATGCCCACAATAGTTGACATGTTCGTTATCTTTTGTGGCTTGTGCATTATTCAAGGTTTGTGGGTTGCATTTGATCGTGATTTAGATCAAATCCACAACATTTGGGATTGCCGGTTTGGGATAAATCCAAGGCGGATTAAATGTTGGGATAATGTGGTGGATAGATTTAAATAAAAGCTGGCAGGATGGAAAATGAAGTACCTTTCTGTGGGTGGGAGGCTAACTTTAATTAATGCTACGTTGTTAAATTTGCCAACTTACTATTTGTCATCTTTATATAAAATGTCAACATCACTAATTACAGTTCTAGAGAAAATGCAGAGACAGTTTTTGTGGGGAGATGATGAAAGGGAAAGGAAACTGCAGTTAGTAGGCTGGAAAAAGGTTGCAAGGTGCAAAGAGTAAGGCGTTTAGGAATCACTGAACTTAAAACCAAAAATATGATTTTGCTAGCCAAATAGTGGTGGTGTTTTGGATGGAAAAAAAATAGTCTACGGAGGAGACTGTTACATGATAAATATAGTGCCAGTGGATCACAATGGTTTCCTGATAAGGTTAACAGATTGGTGGATTTAAGACTCCACATTGAAAGAGGTTTTTCCAAGGTTATTCTTATTATCAACCCAAAGCGGTGCAACTTTGGCAGAAATTAAAGGAATAACACCACTAATAGATGGAATTCTCTATTTAGGAGGGATATGTTTGAATTGGGAAAGGAGAAACCGAGGCAACTAATTTCTCTTTTTAAAAAGTGGTGTTGTCTGCAGTAATAAAGAAGACTCAATACAATATTGGAAGTTAGAAAAGAATGGTGTTTTCTCAGTTAAATATTTTTGCAGATATTATGAACTAACTTAAGGATTGTTCAGATCTCCTGTTTCAAGGATTTGGAAATCCTTTATTCCTTTGAAGGTGCAAAATTTGGGTGGCAGCTGTGCTGAAAAAACTGGCAACCAAAGAATTGCTGCAAAAGAAGAAAGGTATTGCCTGGTAGCTCAAGTAATTTATGTGCTTTTTGTGAAACAGAAATTGAAGCTTCAAATCATTTGTTGCTTATGTGTGAAATAATTTGTAAATTATGGAGCAATATGAGACAATGGTGGGGAGTAAACTGGCTGTGTCCAAAAAGTGTGGAAGGCGTGGTAAGGTGTTGAGAAGCAAATATGGGAAAGTATGGTCTATGCTGTCACGTGGTCTGTTAGCAAGGAATGAGCATGTGTTCAACCAGGTTAAAAGACAATGGTGAAGTGGTGGATTTAACTAAAGTTCGAGCTGCTACATGGGTGAAAGCAACTAATGACAACTCACCCTTCTCAATTGATGATTTTATATATCAAATTGACGTTGTCAGAGGCTTAAAGATAAAAAACCAGGAGAAAAAATCTTTGTATATCCTTATGCTTAAGGGTGCCAGTGTAGTAGTGGTTCAAGGGAGTGGTTGCTCTTATGAAGCACGGACATGGATACGACAAAGATACGGACACGGGACACGGTGATTTCAAAAAAGTCTCAACATTGACACGATGGAGATATGAAAAAATATATATTTTTATTTATATATTTATGCCATGTTTATAAATAGAATATTCACAGACAACCTACCAGAAGAAAGGTAAAGAAAAAACTAAAAAGGTAAAGGGAAAAAACCAATAAAAGAGATGGAGAAAAAAAGGTAAATAAAAAAATTAGGAAAAAAAGTCAAAAAAGGTAAGGAAAAAAACTAGAAAAAATTATAAAGGTGAAGAAAAAACTAAAATGATAAAAAAACCAATAGAAAAACTAATTAAGCCATCATTGTCGACTCATTATAAGAGTCAAAAGACGCAAAACTAGAAAATGAAGAGAGAGAGAGAGAGAGAGAGAGAGGCCGCAGACAAGTAGAATGAAGAAAAAGAGAGAGAAGCCGTTAAAAAAATAAAGAAGAAGAAAAGAGTGCTTACTGAAGGGACCAGAATCTTAAGAAACAATGATAGTGCATATGAATCGAGTCAAGAACTGCGTAAAACAAGCAACAATATACAAAAAAAAAATTGTACTGCGTTATTTCGTTCGGACGGATGAAAAAAACATCCAGACGGAAAACCATAGTTTTTGCCGAACCCCAAAAACTAAAACTCGATACATCCATAAGGCGGAATAGGGATTATATCTGCGTAATCCTTCTGATTTGATCACGTTTCAGCACTTCAACTTTGACTTGAAGATCAACATGGTGAACCGACAATTTTGTCTCAAACTTAGATTTTCTGCCGTATTCCCGAACGTCGAAATAGGAATAGAGTGTGGGTTCTGATCCTTCTTGTTTTAAATCCTATCTGGCTACCTTTCTTTTTCTCTTGTTTTCACAAGTCTGTGGAAACCCTAAGAGACGATATGTATCTCACGTATATGCGTATTATGTGTATTGATAGCCAGGGTTATAAAGACGTATATTTAGGCCATGACAGAAATTTAAGGAGTAAATAAGATATAGACTTCTAATGTAATTAGAAAAACTCATTTCAACCCAGAAACAATTTCCTAAAAATATAAATTACAATTCATACCACTAAAGATTCGTAATAGTACTCTTGGCTTTATTTTCAAAATCGAATTTTTGAGCTCTTGTTATTAAATACTTATTATTCTCCCTACGTTAAAATTATAGATACCTATCGATTGAATTAAATTACTGACAATTATATTTAATCAACTTCTTCTCTAGTTCTTTAAGACCTTTCGCTTAACTTATTTGATATGTCGGATTATAAAAATTCTCCAATATGATTTGATATAGTCAAAACTTATAAGTTTTCTTAAGAAAATATTATCAAAATCTATTCGAGACGTGGATTCCGTCAATAATTAATATTCACCATATAAGTAATGTCTTTATTCAACTCACCGGGTTTACAGACCCGTAAAAAATCGTACCTTTAAATGAATCAAAATAACGAACACTAAATTTACGTGTTTAATAATTATTTCGGGATCAATAGCATAAGCACTCATAATTACCATGGAGTGTAAATTATTTTATGTAGTCATTATAAAAATAATTATCCCAAAACGATTATGTTTAATACACACAAAGTGTACTAGGACAATGAGTTTGAACTATATTGTTCTCCGTTATCAAAACAGATCTACTAAAATACTGTGGTACAACCTTACCGATGGCGTGTCTAATTCCATCTAAGACTGTGAACCAAAAACTTATATTTTACAAGAACTAATAATCTGGTTTTCTTTGTGTAAACTGGACTCTACACACTACATTAACTAGTATGTAGAATTAAAGACACTCATGTACAACATTAAACAAATAATATAACGTAAACATTGGTCATACAAATTCTCATTAACAAGAAAAAAAGCAGATTTTATTAATAAACAAAATCAATACCAAAAATCCAAAGCATGTTTTTTAGTATACAACTCCAACACTTGGAGGGCGATTAAAGTTCGTCGGAGATCGAGGTCGTCAGTGATCGTCTGTTATGACCCGTACCATCCACATTATTATAGATCCATAAATTGGCCTATCTTTTTTCTTTCTTTTCTAATTCGTGGCTTATTTATGTGTGGTTTTAAAAGAACTCGAGACGCACATTCATTCAGAAACTGCTCATCTCCTGAAATATAGTTCAACCATGCTGGTTAATTGAGATTTTTTCATCGTCCAATTCATCATAAAGAAGTTGGGGGTTATGATAAAGATAGCAGTGATAAATAATTTTTAACAGAAATCCTAACGGAACTAAGCATGTTAGCAAAACATAATTCCAGAGGCCTTTTCCAATGCATCTTCCAGGCCAATTGTCCATATGCTTAGATTACAGAGTGCTTTCTTTTAGTAAACATTCAATGGTTAAACAATATTTTAGAACAATAAATATTTTCATGATAGCACAACTTTTAAAACCATTGCTTAAACATAACATTTATATTGACATGTATTTTTTTGAATATGAAAAGTATGTTTTGAAAATATAGAACCTTTATATAAGAACCATGTAACCAAAGTATACATTCACCTAAAAGGTTCAAGTCCGACGGTACGACCTACAAAGAAAGTCACAAAAGCATGATTTTGGCTTTAGCTTAAAACATTTACGCATCAAGTTGTTCAAGTGCTGGTTCATGATCCTCGGAGTTATCTCTGCGTGATGTTCCACTTGTGATCTTAATGTCAAAGATAAATTTCGGTCTCATACTCTAGAGGGTGTATAAGAATATAAATCATAAGAATTTCCTAAATTCTCATTCCTTTACAAAAATTCAAATTCCTGCCCCTTTGTATAAAGATTATGAAAGCCATCAAAAACCTCTTTCAAAATTCATGAAAATTTGCAGTATTATAGGTAATGAGTCAAGAATCATCCCCAATGGGATGGTTATCAAAAAAATGAGTAGATTAAGAGAAATGATAAAAATACTCTGCTGAGACCAGATTCGGTGCTACTTAGTAAAATGTAATTTCTTCCTTTTTGTGTGACGAAAATTTCTCTAATTAAATGTTTTGAAAAGCATGCTGATAGAACTTTAAAACCATAGGTCATGGGCCTTAAACTAATTTCAGATGAAAGTGATATGATTGATCAAAATTTGCACAACCAAAAGGAAGTTCTACATAGGATGGTCAACTTTGAAAAATTCCATAAGAACCTTGATAAATAATCTTGTTACATGACTTGATTCAAAAGAAAGATCTACGAGTCTAGTTTCATAAAAAAAATTGGTGCATCAATCTGAGTTTCCGAGAGTGAGATATGGCTATTTTAGGTAAGTGGTCGAAGCAGTGTGAGGGAAAAATGCTCAGCCGGTAGCCTAGGCGGTACCGCCTGGGCAGCTAGCCAGCTTAGGCTACCAGCCCCTGTTCCAGTGCCTCTGTTTTCTGGTTTTGTGTTTGGTCTTTATTTTAGCTTTGTCCCTGGGGTTTTAAGGCTTCCAAAGTAGTTTTTTAAGTAATATTTAGGGGTATAAAAGAGGGCCTCGAGGTTTGATTAAGTTTTGAGTGGGTGACTAAAATGAATCAAGGTCGTTGCAAAATATTCTTCAGTGTGTTTTGTGTGAGACTGTGATGAAACTAATGAACGAAGATGAACTACAATGATGATTAAAATGTAGATTAGCCCAATAGAGGTTCAAGGGACCTACATCAAGGATTTGTGTAGAGGAAAACTCAAAGATTGTGACTATGAACTCCTATTGTCAAGCTCTCTGCTCCCACTTCTTCTTTGCTTCCTTCTTCCTGCAATGTGTTCCTCTCTCTCTCTCTCTCATATTTGGAACTCAACGTACCCAGGGGGTTTGAAATTGAACACGAGTGTCATTTAAATAGGCAAGGGAAGGACTCAACACGCATGGAAGGATTGTGCAACGTGTTCTCTGTGAGCAGGCTAGGGTGTTGAATCAAATGATGGCATGCATAGTGTATTTGTTGAGACTAAGATGAGGGGATCCTCGATGGCCAATGGGGGCTGTCCAGAGGTAGAGAAGGTTGGTTTTAGAGGGTGGTTTTCATGGGTTTGTAGAGAAAACAGTGGGTTTGTAGAGAAAACATTAAAAGGGAGGGGAAGAGGTTCATGGGTGCACTGACGAAAACCTGTTGTTCTTGTTGTGCAAGCCAAATTGGCCAATGCATGAAGGATCTCTTGATTCAGCCATGTGAGGCAATCCTGTAATTGATATCCATAGAGAACTCTGGGCCTTATGGGTAAAAGACTAACGTTGGTTCATTTATGGCTGGCTCCCGCCATTTCAAGAGTTCTAGGTCCTAACAAAAGAATCTAAGTACATGGATCCTTTCTCATTTTAAGAGGTCGATTGGGTCTCATTGTGTATAAACATCTACATATAACGATTAAAATATTGGGTTGGATTGCATTGTTGAGCTGTAAGGGCCATTTGGTATAAAGCACATATGGGCTTCTTGGATTGAATTCTTTTTTATGGGTCATGCATTAAACTCCAGCCCTTTTTTTCTAAATATTTGGGCCATTCCCCTTTTTAAGTCCATTTTGAATTATTAATTTCGCTAGTCCACAAAGGGTCTCACAAAATTAGGCCAAGCGTTTTACTTTATTCATGGGCCATTATTAGTATCTTATTTATTATTTTCTTATTATTTATTTTTAAAATTTAAATCCCATCATATAAATTCAAGTCCTTTATGCATGGAAACAATTCAATCGGTTATCACATAATTCATGCCAACATATAAGACAATTAAAATTTAAAATCATTTATTTCAAGTAAAAGTCTACGTAAAATAAAGGTCAGGGTGTTACATTCTCGTCACCTTAAGTGGTTTGGTCCTCCAAACCAAACATACCTTAGTCTCTAAAGAGTTTTGGATAATTTTCTTTTATCCTCTTTATGTCACATCACGTATTGTTCGCAATGATTACTCCACTCGGCTTTAACAAATGGCAACAATCGATCTCTAAGTAGTTTCTTGCTGTGATAAGTGATTTTGATAGGGTGCACCTCATAATTGAAATCCTATCGAAACCCTATAGGCGGATGTGTCAAGACATGGGTGGAATCTAGAATGGACTTTTGCAAAATCGACACGTGAGAAACAACCTAAATGCCCGATAGTAATTCTGGTGATATGGCAAGTTGATAGGCGATCTCTCCAACTTGTTCAGTCATCTCGTAGAACCCAATGTGCCTTGGGCCATGCTTACCTTTCCTTCTGGATCAGAGAACTACCCTCATCGGTGACCTTTCCAACTTGTTCAGTGATCTCGTACAACTCAATGTACCTCGGGCTATGCTTACCTTTGCTTTTGAAACGAAGAACTACACTCATCGGTTAAACCTTCAAAAAGTCATTATCTCCAACTTTGAATTTTAAGTCTTGCCTTCTATTGTCAGCATAACTCTTTTGATGGTCTTGTGCCATTTTTGATCTTTCTTGGACCAATTTGATCTTCTTGATGGTTATTTGTACAATTTTAGGTCCTAACATTTCTCTCTCCCCAACATCTGTCCAACAAATAGGTGATCTGCATATTGGATTCCCATGCAAAGCTTCGTTGGGAGCCATCTTAATTTTTTCTTGATAGCTATTATTGTATGCTAATTTTATCAATGACAAATGCTCCTCCTGTTTTCCATGCATGTCTAGCACGCAGGCTCATAACAAGTCTTCAAGTGTTTGAGTAGCTTGCTCTGTTTGACCATTCATCCAAGGAAGAAAGGAATACTAAGCTTTAATTCTGTTCCTCAGGCTCGTTGTAGGTTTTTCTAGAATTTATAATCGAATCGAGGATTTCAATCATAAATGATGGATATCGGTGTACCGTGGAGTCGAATGATTTCACGAACGTAAAGTTTCGCTTGTTGTTCCATAGATGACCTAACCTTAAGTAGTAAAAAGTCCTCCGATTTGGTGAGCCTGTCTACAATCACCCAAATTGTCGTATTACCTCGAGGAATAAGAGGTAATCTGACAACAAAATTTCTAGTAATGTATTCCCACTTCCACTCGGGATTAGATTGCGGTTGTAATAGTCTCGCGGACATCTGATGTTCGGCCTTGATTTGTTGGCACGATAGGCATTGAGAGGTGAAACCTGGTACATCCCTCTTCAGCCTAGGCCTCCAAAAGGTGTCTTTCAGGTTGTGGTATATTTTCATGTTTCTCGAGTGCACGATCATTCGTGATTGATGTGTTTCTCTTATAATATGATCTTTGACTTCTAGGATGTTGGGAATGCACATTTTCCCTCGAAATCTCATAACATTTTTGTTCAGGGTGAAATCTAGCTTTGTCTTTGTTCCCATTTTGTCGCGAATCTTCTTTAGAAGTGGATCTCTCCCTAGTTTTCCTTTACAGTACTATCAATGACGGCTTTGCTAATATGGCTGCTAATGTGGTTCCAGAACTAGGCAACACAACTTCCAACTTCATCTTCTCCATTTCTCATAGTAACTCAAGTCGTGTAGTCAACAAGCGATTCAATTTTCTAACGTTATCCTACCTAAAGCGTCAGCTATAATGCTTGCCTTTCTTAGATGATATTGGATGCTGAGGTTATAATCTTTCATCAACTCTAGCCATCGTCGCTGTCTCAAGTTTAGCTTCTTTTGCGTGAATAGGTATTTCAAGATTTTATGATCGGTATATATTTTGCATGAAGCTCCATATAAGTAATGATGCCAAATTTTTAAGCAAAGATCACAACAGCTATCTCCAAGTCGTTCTTTTCATGAGACTTGAGTTGTTGTGAAGTATAGGCGATCACCTTTCTCTCATGCATTGGAATACAACCTAGTGATTGACGTGGAGTGTCGCTATAGACTATGAAATTCTCCATTCCATTTGGTAAAGTCAAAATTGGTGTGGACACCAGTCTGTTTCAATTCTTAAAAGCCCTTCTCCCTCTTCTCGGCCCATATATAGGGCGTCTTCTTCGGAGTTAATTCAGTGATGGGAACTGCAATCTTAGAAAAATCCTTCACGATCCTTCTATACTGTCCTGCTAAACCATGGAAACTTTGCACCTAAGGCATTGTAGTTGGTCTAGGCCAATTCATTATTGCCTCCAGTTTTGGAGGATATACAGTGAGATTCCATCATAACTTATGATGTGTCCTAGGAATGAAATGCTTTCCAGCCAAAATTCACATTTTTTGAACTTTGCGTAGAGCTTCTAGTCTTTCAAAGTCTGTAACACGGTCCTTATATATCACATGTGTTTTTTTGACTTTGCAAGTGCACAAGGATGCCATCAATGAAAACCATAGCAAAATCATCTTAAAAGAGTTTGAAAACTCTATTCATGAGATCCATATAAACTATGGTGAAGCTTAAACCCGTAACACTAAAATTGCATTTTTTATAAATAATTTCACATAGGGTTTTACAACCCGCCGACTCTCTAATTAGTAACTCATACCTTAGTGGTTTTATGTTCTCATGTTGCTTGCATGCAAATTGTGTCGAAATAATAGAATGCATCGAACTAGCATCGAAAACTATGGTAGCTGGTAAAGGACAGACCACGGTCTCCATATTGCTGGCATCTCTTGGTAGCAAGGTGAATGTTCCACCTTGTCTTTGAATTGCTTGTGGCACTAGTGCTATGGTCTGGTTGGTTCTTGTTGTGCCCATCGTTACTCTGAGATAGCTTTTCCTTGAGTGACCCAGTTGGCCACAATTGAAGCATGCTCTTGTTTCTCAGTGACATTCATCCCAATGTTTTATGTGACAGGTGGGGCATTCAAGTACACCTCTTTTGTTCTGCTGATTACGGTGATTCCCTTTGCTGGTTGATCTCATGTTTTTCCTTTCGAACATTTGCTTATTTGATTTCTTTATTTCCTTGAGTACTTGTTCTTCATAACATTTGCCTCAATTCTTGCTTCCAATTCTACTAATCCTTTGACCATTAATGCTCGGTCCACCACCTCTGCATTGGTCGGCAGTCGAATCACACACTGTCGTGTTAAGAAGCCTCAAACCTCCCTTAAATCTCATTGCTCGCAGACTTTCAGTAGCTACCATCCGCGGTGCATACCTGGCTAGAATGGTGAACTTGGCCTCATACTCGGCTACAGACATGCCTCCTTTCCTCAACCATCCAAACTCCATGCCCTTGCTATCATGGATAGATTGCTGAAAATATTTCTCTTTAAATGGTTCCAAGAATCTAGCCCATCCCATTTCAACTTCTGTATTCTTCTTCTATAACCACTAATGTGCCTTGCCCTTAAAGGTGTATGTGGCCAGTGTGAGTTTGTGGGTGTCGAGACATCTCATAGGAAATTTTTTCTCCATACTAAGTACCCACATTCTGCTTTTATGGGATCGATTCCTCCATCGAACTTCATCAACTTCATCTTCTAAACCTGCTTGATGCTCATGGCTCCCAGCTATAATGCTTCTAGATCTACTGGGTGTGGATAAACCTTGCAGTAAAGATTACGAGTTGTTTGGGTGCTCTTTGTGGCCTGCATTTGGTGGGAAAAATTGTTGGCCCTTGTCAAATCTACTGTAGTTTCGATTTTGGATATCTTCGATTAGTCCTTCTATCAACCTTTCCAATTATTGAACCGATTCCCTACGTTTTGACATTCTACGTTCCTCTACGTATAAACCATAGATCTTACCTAGGCATAAAAGTTTTGAATGTTGACTTTTAATAAATTCCTAAACAACACATAAGGAGCAACTTACTAATATCTGTGATTACCTATTTAGAAGGATAATTTAGTTGACAAACTTTGTGCACTTCACTTGGCTGCACGGCATAACGAACACATTACATACAACAAGTGTACACTTAATATACCTAGAACATATAATATAACAGGTATATTCAAAATGCAATCTAGGTAGCATGCTTTAAGTCTAGTGCTTTAGTTGGTTAATGGTGGTCTTTGAGTAAGATTCCTTGCCTTCATCCTCCGATACGATCGGATCAAATTCTGCATCCACGTGGGGATTGTTTAGATCCCACTCCCCAACAACTGTTTGTGGTTCTGCGGCTAGGATTGGGTTTGGCATCCATTTTTTGGGAGGTATGGTTTCACCTTATCTATTCCTCCATCGATTCTCCCACCATTTTTATTATTCCTTGAAACTTGCCTCCCTAGAGAAAGCACATTCCTTTCTCCACGTCTGCTTCGTGGGCCTTGAAACGGGATATTACTTCTCTTTGATATTCATCTTGAGTGAGGTGAGGTTTCTGAGCCAAGATAGTTTGGGTTCTTTTAGCAAAAGGTGGCATGTCTTGTGCACAACAACATCATCAAAGAGGCCAGCTTCTCGAGGAACTTGCCCTATAGGTGACTCCTAATATCCTCCTAGGGTCTCCTAGTTGTCAGCAAATGCCATGTACTATCATGATTCATTTACGACTTAATTAGTTTTACTTTTAAGTCTCAACCTTGAGCTTCGGATTGCACTTAGGTGCTTTAAAACCTTTGGCTTTAATACCAATCATGTCACGACCCAAATAAAGGTGGGTGCACAAGTGGCGTGACTGGCCACTGACTTACGTCACCCAAGGTCTAACTAAACAAGTCTACCACTTAAAAGAGTGCAAAAATTGAGTTTACTTATTTATTTATTAGAGAAAGAATGCATATAACGAAGTAAGTTCACTAAGTCATACTATGCAAGTCCAAACATCCAGAGCTAGAGATAGCTAAAGTGTCCATGCACATGGATACAGAACCACAAAATGTTACTTAAGACTTGAGAGTTCTTTTAACATCACACATAGATAAGCAACGAATTAGAAAAGAAATAACAAAAGATAGGCCAAGCGTCTCTAGTTTTGGGACAGATTCTCGTCCAAAAATTGCTCATTTCCTGAAATATAAAATAAGTCTACAAGCCGAAGTTTAGGTGAAGTGTATATTATGAATTTACAATTACATGCCGATTAACCAAGATTTATTCAATCAAGTATTGGTAAAAAGAAGTTGGGGGCTATGAACAAATAGTAGTGATAAATAATTTTGAACATATATTATAACCGAACTAAGCATGTTAGCAAAACATATTTCCCGAGGCCTACGCATCAAGTCGTTTTGAGTGTTGGTCCATGTAGACACCCCAAGTTGATTAAGTCGGATATTAGGCACCTATCTTGAACATTCTCCAATGACGAAAATATGAAATTATACTAAAGGTTACCTCTAAGCAATAGTGATGTCAAGAGCTTGACTTAAAACCCAAGAAAACACCTTGTTCTCATAAAACATTCAGTCATCGACCTTTTGATCCTCACGGCCGCCACTCTTTTCATGATCCTACCATAGGTCGTGTCATTGTGATCACGACTGTGAACTTTTTTTCTCATGGCCGTGAGCTTTTTATGATCTCACAACATGTTGCGACCTTTGAAGTTCACGGTCGTCTTGGTTCGTACAATTTGTTCACGGCCGCGACATTTAAGTACACGGTTGCATCATTTGCACCTTTTTTGACATGTGGCAGCATTCAAAAGGATCTCTGTGTTGCCTTAATGCCTATAAATAGGCGCCATTTTATGAAGAGAGAAACATATTTATGAGATACTGATACTCTACCAAATTTTTTACCTATCCGATACTCTGCTAAAATCCATACTCCGATACTAACCATTCTCGGGTCGAGTTCGTGACACTGCTTGTGCTTGAAGGACTCCTGAAGTGTAGACAATTATATAATTCTAGCTTGCCATACTCGAGGGGACGTTCGAGACGGTTGACCACATTAGGTAACTTTAAAAAATCGTAATATTTCTAAACTCCCATTTTCTCTCTCTCGGGAGTCATTACGACTAGGGTTTCCGTTTATTAATCTTCTTTAGTTACTTCATTTATGAAATCGTTTATGTTAAGCATGTCATCATTTTGGGTTATAATATGCAATGAATTAAAATGTGTAAAAGTATGTTATATGTTTGAGTTTACATGCGAAGCGGTGTGTTAAATGTTCTCTGATGAATATTAAATAGCATGTTTTTGGCCTAACTTTGTGTTCACTGGCACACTGGATACTGAAAAATGCCTCTATAGTTTCTTATTCATGGCGGCCGCAATCTTCTTTTGTCATGGCCGTGAAAGTTTGTCTTTGTTTATAATGGCCGTTATGTATATACTCACGGCCATGAGCTTTTCTTTATTATTTGTCATGGCTGCGACATTTCATTGCTACGACCGTGAATCGTTTTGTTAAACTAGCATCCTGCAAACCGTGATTAAACCTCTATGTTATTTTTGTTCGATATTATATGGGCCATGTTTGAGAAATCCATGATGTTTGCAAAGTGATAGTTAGTTGATTCTGTTTTAATAAAATAAACTTTGACTTTCGTTAAATAATAAATTCTGCATATCCTGTCTGTTTGAACTCATCTGGGGTTTCTGCAATGTCACGCCCGCAATCTTTTGTTGCCACTACTGTGAACTTTGAACTCATCTGGGGTTTCTGCAATGTCACGGCCGCAATCTTTTGTTGCCACTACTGTGAACTTTTTTCTTTATTTATTACGGCCGCGTCCTCTGTTTGCTACGGCGGCAATCTTTATGTTTATCCAGTATTGCAAATCATGCTCCAGAATAATTCTTTGTTTCTGATTAGCCTTACATACAGTATTGTTAGCTTAAGGACTTTTTATATTGATTTTAATGATTTTCATAATTTATTTTCTAAGAATAAATAGTTTTGAAAGAATAATATTTATATTTTTTAAAAAGAAAGTGTTGACACATATTGAACAAATGAGTTGACACATTTAATCAAAAGAAATAACTTATCTCTAAAAAGTATTAAAATACCTAAGTATTCTTAAGAATATTTTGTGTTGAACTCAATTGATAATTGAGTCAAGACTTTAAAGTAAAGTATACTTGAAGATATTAAGCGTGTCAACACCTTTGAACAAATAGTTTGACACCTTAATAGTGTATTAAAGATGTTTTAGGCATTAAAAGTTAATGTCGACAAAAATAAATTTTGTGTCAATACAAAAGAGTCGAAGCTCTCTGTACTCAAAATGAGTCAATACAAACTAAATTTGTGTCGACACAAAAGTGGTTCCTCACTTTTTTTATTCAGAACTTTGAGTCGACAGAAATGCCAAATGAGTCGACACAAAAGTACCGAGACCACCTGCAGATTTTTGGTGTCGACACAAAATTGAAAATGAGTCGACACAAATATCCTGAGTCCGCTTGAAGAATTTTAGTGTTGACACCAATGTCCAAATGAGTCGGCACAAATATCCTGAGGGTTCTTGCAAAATTTTAGTGTCGACACCAAGAAGATTTGTGTCGACACAAATTGCCCTCTCCCGGATGCTGAAGTTCAAATGAGTCGACATAATATCTAAATGTGTTGACACCGTTGTGTTGGTGAGAAAGATTGCAGAAATTGTGTCGACACCTCAGAAGAATTGTGTCGACCCAATCACTTGAAGATCCTTTCCCTAGACATTTTGTGTCGACCTAAAAGTTTTTGTGTCGACACCTGCGACGAAAATTCAAATTCACGGTAGACTTCAACGGTTAGATTTTTGACATTTAATGCCCTCACCTACTTCCAACGGTTACGAATGCTCAAGAGTTTATATAAAGAGTTACTCCTCAACATTTAATCCAACTAGAGACTTATAATCATTGTTCTATTGCTTGATTCAAATTCAAAATCTTCAAGCTTTCATTTATTGTTGAACTCCAGCTCTTGTTCCTCATCTCTTTTTACCTCTTCATTTATTATCAATCAATTTCTGTAAAGAGAGTGAGTGTTTCTCATCTAAACACTTTATTTATTATATTTAAGGGTGAGTCACTTTTTATTCTTTGAGTGAGTGAGCAAATCTCATCAAATAAGAGTTCAAAAGTGATTAGAAGAAAACATGTGATAGTTTTTATAGGATCATCTTGAAGCTGTTATAGGTTTTTGAATGTGCCCGTAAATATTCGTTTTCTCAAGGGAAGTCTTGAGGTTGTAAGGTTTTGAATGTGCCTATGAAGCATTCTACATAGTGAAAATTTTCAAAGGAAAACTTGAGGAGTTGACGTAGACTTGGAAAAAATCGGACCACTATAAATTCTTGGTGTCTGGTTCATTCTCTCTATCCCTAACCTCTTTAATATTTGCATTCTTTTAATCTTTGATTATTTTGCTATATTTGTTTGCTATATTAAAAGATTTTCAAAAATATTTTAAAAATTGTTATTAATTTTTTGAGACCTAATTCACTTCCTTCCTGGGTTGCTTAAAACTAGCAAGTAACAGAAATGGTACAGCATGCCCTTTAGGATTTTTTCGATCATCTTTTGGTATGATTTTCATTCTTTTCTTTTTGTATGATTTAGTCTGTTTTAGCACAAGCTCTAAATGCAACATGCTAGATTCGAGAATCACATTGCCTAACCCGTAGGATACTTTCCTCTTTAGACAAGATTTTGTTTTCTTAATTGCTTTTGTATGAACTCTATTTAACCTCCCATTCTGTATATGTTATTTTTGAAAAATATAAAATAATAACAAAAAATGACTAAGTAGAGGCCAACTTAATGTTTGGGCGAAAAGAGTGCCTAACACTTTTTATTTTTGCACCTTAACCCCTAGACCCTCTTTTTCTCTAGTAACGTTTAATTAACATGCGGCCTACTTTTTTTTTTTTTTTTGATTTTTCTCAAAAATCAAGTAGCGACTCTATTTTCACATATGTTTGGGTATCTCGAGTTTTTCATTACAATAGAAATATATTTATTTTTCAAAAAATGGATATCCATCATATAGTTTTCAAACCAAAACAAAACGCCCTTAGCTTTTCTCCCAACTCTGCTGGATTTTAAAAAACATCATAAGAGAGCTTAACTTGAAATGTCATTAAATCTTGTTATAAATTTTTCATTGGTATTCGCATCTGCATTGTATATTCTTGTGTGCTTGATTTTCAAAAACCTTGCTCCGCCTAATCGATACCTCGATCAATTTACTGTCTTGAGACTATGTTAGGGAGGCTAATAAGTTTTCTGGCCACATGCTTTTATAGATGTGGAAAAAAGAATTATTGCATACCACTAGACCATGCCTTGCATTATTACCTAGCATGAGAAGTATATTCTTGACTCCTTTTAAAAGGTACACTGAGTGCAGACCTACCAGTCTCCTTTCTGTTGCATATAGTTTCTTAGACCCTTTCTTTTAGGATTAATAAAATTTTCAAGTTTATGTGATTTTCTATTTGTGAATGCTTTTATCTGTACAGCTAGCGTCCTTTTTAGGATAGTTTTTGTTTCTTGGTTCTTTTACCGGGTACGAGTTGTATTGAGATGAGACCCCGACTGATGGATCCCTTGGTTTATATTAATCTTTTCAGCTCAGAGACTCGAGATTAAAGCTCCGTACAAGGAAGAACCTATACGCATTTGGGCTCAATCTCCGAGAGAAAAGGTTAGAAGGGTAGAACAGTCAGATTCACCGATAGTAGATCAAGAATTGACTATGACTGAAATGATGATGGCTATTATGGATCTACAATGAGCAGTAGAGGGAGTTAATACTGTAGTAAATAATCATGCTAGGATTCAGACCCAATGTTAGGTACAGATTCTGGCTTTGCAGACCCGGGTCGTAGACCTTAATGCATGTCCCTGAAATGACCCTAAAGACGGGATAGGGGACAACATTTGGGATAAGAATTTGGTACACTAACAAGTCCAACCAACGGTGGTACCACTTGTTCGACATGTTATCCCGTAAGGAATAGCCACCAAAGAATCGATCTTATCTAATAAGATTAACAAATTGGAGAAAATTTTGAGGAAGGCCCAAAGAGTTGAAGATTACGTGCTACATGTAGAAGGACTCTTGCCTTTTTCTCGATGCCAAGTTCCCTGAGAAGTTTAAAATACTCGATATGGAGAAATTTGATGGGACCGGAGACCCGAGGATTCATTTGAGGATGTATGTGGGAATTTTGTCGCCCATGGGGACTAGTGATCAGTTAAAGACTTAGCTTTTCCAACGATCTCTGTCAGGAGTGTTAGGGTTGGTATACTGAAAATCATGTTTTTAGTATTTAATTTTATTTTAATAAAATAAAATTTTCATTTTATGAGAATATTTATAAGTAATGTATACATATTATTTTTTTGTTATGTCTGGATGTTCAATATTCTGTAAAGTATTTAATCTGGTGTGTAGAGTACAGTTTACACACAGAAGATCAGATTTAGGTTCTTGCAGAATATAAGTTTTATGTTCACAGTTTAGATGAAAATGGATATACTATCGGTACGACTGTGGCACAGAGTTTTAGTAGGCATGTATTGGTTATGGAGAACAGATAATAGCGTCGTACATTGTTTCGACTCTCTGTGCCAGTACATTTTGTGTGTATTGAACGGGACATTTGGAGTAATTAATTTTATACTGATTATATAAATTAATTCACACCAAAAGTTATTACGAATAGTGCTTATTCTCTTAATCTTGAAATAATTATTGATTTGTATATATTTAATATTCGTTATTTTGATTCATTAGAGAGTGCGATCTTA